>CAEFZX010021466.1:0-50892 GCA_903066825.1 Alfaro cultratus
CTTGTAAAAAAGCGATTTGGACTTTATCTTTCCTTAATTTTGATAAGATTCTTTCCCTCTTAACTGGATTGAGTACTACATTTATGTTAAATGATGCTATGTTTAAAGATCTGTTTTGCATCTATGTGATTCCCCCCTCCATCTCACGCAGATATTTGGTGCATTTCCCCCTTCCCGCGAGAACTGGCGGGGAACAAACAGATAACATAAAACACATAAAACTAAACACAATTTGTCCATACAACTTCCTAGGTAGGGGTCTACTAAGCTGACCCTGTTGAGTCCCCGTAAGGGGCTCCTGACTTCTTTGTTCTATGCTTTTCACTCATGCTGTGTAAAGTCAGTAGAGGTTCCAAGTGTTAAAAAAGTCAAATTTCTTAACTTCTGTCTCAGCCCTACAGGTAAAAAACAAACAAACAACCTCTTGTCTGGGTTGTAAAACTGATGTCCGATATATATATATTTTCCCACCACAGAACAATTGAAGGTGGCAAAAGCTTAATAAAAAGGAAATTCATATCTAATCTCTGAGTTTGGATGAGTATTTAAAATCACCTTTTCTTTCTTTGCTTTGTAAATGTCTCTCAGCTTGGATTTTTAAAATGTATATATAAATAATTTCTACAACCTTTAGTCTCTGTTTTGGCGGTGGAAGTGTATATGGTTAAAAAATGTGAAGAGGGAAGGGGGGGAAGAACAAGGCAGCTGAAAATCTCATTGAAGGTTGCTGAAGAGTGATGACATTTAATTTGGGAGACCAAACGCCCCCATTAATGCGTAATGTAATCTCTACCCAAGACAAAAGTAGTGATAAGTTCTGCAGCTTGAATGTGAGCTCATCAAGTAAAGATTTATAAAGTGTGGAGGAGGTCAGGAGAGTTGTCTGAGAGTAGCTTGGTGCCCTAACAAACCGGCACGTTATGGATATGTTTAAAGATACAATGTGTTTTGCAGCCTGTTTTTGATTCACATCAGGGGAAATAAGTTGAAGTAGATGCCAGTTATCATAGATTAATATTGCTTTGAGAGAGCAGCTATTGATTTAACAAGCTTTGCACACATCAGCAGATATTTTCAGCTGTGAGAGAAAACATCTAAAATTAAAAACCACCCTAAAAGAAGCCATTTCTTCTGGAATAGACTTTTTGTTCATAAACTGAACCTCTCCCTGTCTGGGAGAGGTTCCTAGTTCCTAAGTTTGGAACTAGGAACTAGGCACAATTCAAAATATATTTTTTTTAGTTGGGTTTAAACTAACATATAATTCATACAGTAGTTTTGTCATTGTTGTACTATCTGCATGAAAAGATGCTAGCATCACTGCTAGCACATCTGGTTGAATTATGGAGTCAGAGAGATTGCTAGGGTGTCGATCAAAAACAAAAGTACTTATTTGTATTACTTGTTGCTTCATGTGATGCATGTGTAATTACAGTCATAAATAATACTTATCATTGGACAAAAACAGTGGTGTTGTTGTTTTATTCTTTAAGCCACATCTGGCTAAGCACCTCATTTACCCAAAGTTGAAGTGTGGGGGATTGTGTGTCAACACCTGGTTAGCTGGCTGGCCCTCTGGCCATGAAGATCCCCCTTGACAAGACGCCTGTAATCTTTTTCTACATCATGGAGGTTTTATTATGGTGTCCATTTAAAACACAGGAACCTATGTCTTGGCATAGAGATAAAAAAAACAAAAAAAAAAACTTGCCAAGTTCCTCAAGCCTTTTATCCTCTTTGAATTGTTTCAAATACAAAAAATTTGAATGAATACGCAACATATCAATTTCTGTTGTCCTTTCCGTTGTACTTCCTCTGCATCTATTTGCGCCTCACTAGATTGGTTTTCTTTTACCTGTGGCACATAAATATATGGCCTTGCCCCCCTTCAGATCACCAGACAAATCCATAACATTTTATAATAGTTTTACTATGAGACGCTTCCTTGTTGTTTTGCTTGTAGGAAGTAGTGGGAAGTTGTGCTTGTTTCTTGGCCTTCAATTGATGTTAAGGTTTCTATGTATCAGTTCAGTTTGTTCAATAAGTGTCAGAAATAGGGCATCCAAAACATAAGATTTATACTGGCAGCATGAAAAATGCAAATGCATCAAACTTGTGATATAAGATCCTACTTAATATAGCAACCAAGCAGTCATTTGCGATTGCGGTGTTGCATACACTCATTTTGGAATGCTGATTGCAATTCTTTAATTTGTATGTATTCAGAATCATAATCTATGGTTAAATACACTCCGTATGTCTCCCATTTAATTTATTTTAACAGTTACTTGTTTATAGCAAAAAGATCCCGACCTGCAAGCAGTTTCCACATGTGAGCTGATTATCTCCCTAAATTCGTATATCCACTATGCAATTATGCATCACAGAGGCAACATCTGGTGTAAGTGATTAGTCACTTTTAATTGCTCTTTGTGCTGCTAATCAGTGGTGTAGTTTGTAGCTGCAGTTTCATGATATGAACAGTTATCTACAGCCTCTCAAAGTATTCTGTTTTCTCCTTGTTAAGTGTGCACAATGAAATAACAATCTTAGTCTTATTAGCAGCTTGTAATACAGAAATATACTGAGAACAGCTTGTCTGCGGCGAGGGGTTTAATTTCAGCTTGTAGTGAATAAGACACAACTACCGTTGAGGATTTTATGGACATTCTGTTAATTTTTTTCCCTATTGATTATAATAATCAATTTAATCACATATTAACTTTTCTAACCATATAAAAAAAATATTTGATCATCCCTTGTTATAATGCTGGATCAATAATATTTTCCACAAAGTTAAAACTGGCTGAGAAGAAGTAAAAGGTGTGTTCTATACATACACCACCTTCTAAAGAGAAGAATCTCTGAACTGCATTAAAACAAAATGTAAATTGATACTTTGATCTAATCTTCTTTTAACAAAAAAAAATCAAAACTTATACAGCTGCAAATTAAAGCTTATCTATTGTTAATGTTATATTAATGTTGTCCCACCATTTGTTTCCAGTTTTCCTTTTTTCTTTTTCAGAAATAAATCTTTTTTCTTGAAACATTTTAGGTTTTAATGGTTCAGATTATGCTCCCATTTTTCTCTTCTGCTCTTTATTCAATAACACAAGAACATCCAGTCAGTCTGGCTACTGATTCAGGTTGAAGTTATCCTTTTTATTTTGCCTGCCTTTTTGTTCCGTTTCAAAGTAATTTTAGCATTTTGAAGTGTTCCAACTTTAATTTATGGGCTAAAGATTAGGATGTTGACCAGGAGACAAAATACCTGTGGGAAAATAAAACTGATCAGCACTTTGTAGGAAAGGTTAGGTTGCTCTAATGCAAAAAAGCTTTGTAGTTTTTGAAGTAACTTTTTTCTTAAAACATAAATAACACTATTTTTTCAAAACGCTTATCTCATTACACATCGTTTTATTATCTCAAAAGAGATTCCTGTTCCATTTCCTATCAGAAACAGATTTGCTGATTGAATGGAAATCATTTATTTTTCCATAATTTTTGGCTTAACTGTATGTTCTTGAGTAGAGACTGGAGTCTGCCGCTTTACACATTTTTATGACTGTGCTCATAAGTGTGTTTTTAGTGGAATTACAGCTAAAGCACACTGGACCAACTGTGTCACATACATCATTTCTTGCCAGTAACACAAACAGAAAGGGTCATGGTTAAGATGAAGCTGTTCATTGGACTTTAGCCAAGGGTAGTTACTTCATTAGTAGTGATGCTTAAAAAAAAAAAAACAACCCTGAAAAATCACTGGTGTGTTTCTCCCTGTAGTAAGCTAGACATCCAACACCCATTTTATTTGTAACTCTGTTTATTGACTCAGCCGAGTTACACCCCATGTGCTGTTTTTTTTTTTTTTTTGACAAATGTGTGTGTCTATGTGATGAGTTGTTACAATCTTATGGCTTCAGATTTAAAGCAAATTAAATCTGAGTTAGATCCAGAAAGACCCCAGAAACTCAGGGAGAATAAATTTTGGCGTAATCAAACAAAACCAAACCAAAGCAAAGTATTCCAAACAATAGATGAGTGATTATTTGAGGGTGAGTTAGGTAGAATCCAATTAAACTATTGTTCACTGTGTCATACTGATTAAACTTGCTATGAAAACCATTAATTTCCTTTGAAACAGAAGTGCTATTTTTTATAATCAAACTTCTTTATGAAAGAAAACATTTAATTTAGATACAATACAATTTTATGTAGAAACCATACTTTTAGATGCTTTTTTTTAGGTGAAACTGTATCTCTACTTTGTAAAACACGGAAGTCGGAAAGGTAAAACTGAAAACATAAAGAATGTGGGTTGGGTGAACTAATTTGCAAAGGCATGAAATTGATATCTAAAGGCCCTATAGGTGGCGCTGTTTTACTTTCCATGTGATGACTGGCTGATGTAGTTGGGGGAGAGGAAACTGATCAGACTCCAAGCATTAATAATAATCAGTAATTTAAGCAGAACATAATCAGGCTATTGTAGACAAAGTAATACTGATGGTAAAAATTTTAAGTTCATATTCTTAGTTTTACTATTTCTTTAAGAAACATGTGCAAACAGGAGCTTTACAAAATCTGTAACTTTCATTAATTTTTTGCATTGTACTGTTTTTAGATGAGGCTCCTTTTTTTTGCAAAATAAATTCAGAAGTAGAAAAAAAAATAAAAAAATAACGTTTATCAACAGCAGTTTTCTGGCCAATCCTGGTCTATAAAACACCTGACATGCCAATACTAATATTGATTTATTTCTTGTAACCGACAGTCAGATATTATCTGGTCACAATTTACCTTCAATGTTCCAATTGTATTTTATTGGAAAACATTGATCAATACCTGTGAAATAATATAAACCTGTTTTAGCTGCACATGAGGTAATGTTCTCAAGTGTAAATAAAACGTTTGGATCATTGCTTTCCAAACTACTAAATTTAATAAACTAAACTGCAAAAATGTCCCCCTAGTCTTTCACTTTTCACATTTTAAAAACAAGCAAAAGTTGCACAACAGGTTAGACTGCAGACCTGTTTTGAGCCTCTTGCCCCAAAAGTGCACTGCATTATTTTTCTTTTACAAAATCACAAAGTTTTGAGGTTAGTTGAGGAAAACTAGCAAAACAAGTTAAACATAAAGTGTCCAGAGTTGTAGTTTCCTTGTCTTGCACAAAATACCGACATGCAGCAGCTTTGTGGCTATTTAAATGCAAATAAGATTGGTTTCACACGCAGGCATTGGCAAGATTGCATTTCACCTAAAATTAAGAAAATTGGGGCTGATCGATCAGTGCACCCCTAGTTTTTTTGTTTTTTAGGACGATATGTGGCACTCTTTTCCTTTACCATGCCGTGACTGTCTATTTTTTTAAAAAAAATTTTCACAACCGGCAGCAACAGGTGGGGGGGAGCTTACAAGAGGAGGAAACTGCTTTCTCAACCACCTCATTAAAAGGAGTTTAAACCGTAGAAATCATATAATAGACATTGCAGGGGTTTTTTTTTTTCAAACTTTTTATGAAGATCCCTGCCTAATACCATTGTTACTGGTTATTTTATTTCATTTATTTTGTTGAAACACCCCTAATAAATCTCTCACCACATTTTCTAAATGAGAAACATCCCCTTCCCCTATTCACACACACCCTGCTCTCTCTAAATCTGCTCCTGAGTGGATGAGGGGGTTGGAAGGCTTGATAAACATCCACTAACGACACAAAATGGTGCTGCGTTTTTGGATTAGCTTCGTTTTTGTAATAATGAGAGCCACAGTGAAGTGGCATTTTTTGTTTGCTTCCTCAGAGGCTTGTTTTCCAATACCCAGAGCAGATGGTATGTGTTTTCCATGGATGAAACCCTGAGCTTGGTGGGTTTTTCACAATGCCGGCCTGCCCTGCGTAAAACACCAGCCTTGGCTTGGAGAATGCACTTGTGTCAGTAAGCTACATATCGATTAACCGAGTTTGCTTTCATTTCCACAGACTCTAGAGGAGCCCCCCTACCTGACAGTAGGGACAGATGTGAGCGCAAAGTACAGAGGGGCTTTCTGTGAAGCCAAGATTAAGACCGCCAAGAGGCTTGTCAAGGCCAAGGTAAGTCGTGATTCAGAATGCTCATGTGGCGAAATTAAAAATTAATTGTCTGCCTCGGCTGCTGTTGGCTTGGGAGCATTCGTCTTTGTTTAGAGTGGCTACAGTGGAGATAAAACAGCTCTGTAGATCTAAAGTCCAACTGAGGGCGAGTTGGACACATTCAAAGCCCTCCTTAAAAATCGGCTTGTTGAGATGATTAGACTGTGCTTATGGTATTAGAGTCTGCCACATTGCTACTCTTATGATTAGATGCACATTTTAATTACTTCACTGGAAGAAGTCCAGCGGTGTTGCTTGCAGGAGCTCCACCACCTGGTTTGTGTTGTTTGTACTGCTTGTATGTGGCTGAAAGAGTGATCAGGATCCCAGCTGTGATCAGTGCCCACTCACTACCTCCGGTTCCCCTCTTATCCGCAGCTTCTGTGCACTTTGTGGCAGACAGAACAGCTGCTGCCTGCCAATCCCCTTACTTCGATTTTACATCTTTCCTATGAAGGCATTTCATGATACACATAGTACTGTCTCTGGTTTCTTAGTGGGGCAGGAGCATCTGGATAATGCAATAAAGAGCCATCTTTCGTTACGCCGGAGTGTGTGGGAGGAACAAAGATTGGCTGCTGGCTCTTTCACCGAGTCGGTTCACTGTGGTTCCCCCTGTAGAAACAAAGGAGCGACGACATCCTGCTTCTCTGCCTCACCGACTTAAATCATCAATGACTTGCTGTTTCGCTCTCATTCACAGGATCAAACACCCGTGACAAAGCAGACCGCAAGATTTTCTTAGTGTAGATGATGTTGGCTAAGAAGAAGCAAGCAGTGCAGCCTCAGCTAGTAAATTCATTACCATACTAATTGGCTCAGTGACAGGTTTGTTTTGGGGAAGCTCTAATGAGAGCATGAGCTTTGTTGCACAAATGTTGAAACATGACTATTATACAGTGGTTGGTTTTACTGTGAATATTTTACTGTAATGGAGTCTTCTTCACCTTATTTACTTACTGTGCTTCATTAATTTTTGTCTACTTGTTCAGCTAAGTCAGTAACTGTTGTTTTACGAGACAAGGTGAAATGATGTGAATGAGTCTCGCTCTGTATAATGCAATCTGTGCAAGAGGACCTGTAAGAAGGCAATTAATGCCTCAGAGACCTATTATGCTTGAGAATCAGTCCAACAAATACTGACAAGTGTGTAGAGACATGTTGTGATTCATGAATTTTGTTTTTTCAGTGATTTTGTGAAAGATTTTATTTATTTATTTATTTATTTATTTATTTATTTATTTTAATTACAGTTATTGAGACTTGAATGTAGAGCAGGGCAATGTGGAAAAAAGTGATATCACAATAAAATATTTCATATTATATCCATATATCATAATATAAAACAAATCACTGTTTTTGTTTAATGTTCCATGGTACTGTTAAATTATAACATATCAGGTTATTTTTCATATTAAAGATTTATTTTTAAAAGTTGAACATGTCATTGAATATTATACAGCTTCCATTGAAAAATATGAGACATATTTAGGCCCGCCACAATAGTCAATAAATCAATTAATCGCATGATAATTTAAAACAAACTCAATCATTTTCATTGACCTGATTTTCTGTCTTTCTACCAAAAACTGGATGATGAAGGTCTTCTGTTTGGTAGTTTGGTCTCAACTTTCCCTTTTTTTTGAAGGACAATTTTGTTTACAAAGACTTCAAAATTCATTTTATTTGTCGATGTTGTTTATTTATTTTGGATAATTTCAAAATGTCTTCCAGTTCCGCTGTTAAATGTTTGTTAGGATTTAAAATTTACTGATCTTTGAGAATGTGTTCTTGCTCTATTATTTTGTCATTACCATTACATTATTTAAAAAATGGTCTCAAAACAACAATATTATTGTTTATCGCGATAACGTCTTGAACAATTTATCGCCTAGAAAAATTTGTTATCGTGACAGGCCTAGGTATATTATAAGCTAAAATCTTCAAGCATTACAGAAAAACTTATTGGAATATAAATTCTCAAACTCTTTTGTCTCTAGCTCTTTTTTTTTATATATATATATATATATATATATATATATATATATATATATATATATATATATATATAAACATTGTCTTTGCTCTGAAAAAAAAAAAAGAAAAATACAAATTTCAGTTAGGGGAGTTGTGGCTCAGTGCTGCCAGTCTGTGCTGGATCAGATATTGCGCTGGACAGGGAAAGTTTTCTCAAGGGGTTTAACACTTGTTCTCATCTGGGATTGTGACGTTTTACATTCTACTTGTTCCAGCAGGTGTCACTGGTTCAGGTGGTTAAACAGATTGGTGTTATTCCCTGACTTCTTCCCAATAGTCGTGCTACATGTTTTTTGTCCAACGTTAAGTTAAGTCCAGTTAATGGAACCATTCAGGCCCTTGTTGTCAACAGTGTCATTTGCTTTTCATCTTTCCTGCCTTCAGGCTACTCTTTTCTTCCTTTCTTTTTTTAATTGTATCCTGCCTGTTACATGAAGTGGGCAGGGGCATGTCTAGATTTTTCTTTTTCTTTTTTTTTTCACGAACTGTAGAAGTACATTGACTAGCAATTTTATCTTAATGCAGTCTTAGATTGCAATGAACAATGGGCCAAAACTATTTATTTATCAAACAAAAAACACATGAATTTCTTTAGCATGCAAAAATTGTGCAGCACATTTGTTTGTTACAGTGGCATAGAACCAGGTCTAATTTTTCTTGTGACACAATTAGCCTTTTTAGCTTAAAACTTAGCTGTATACAACTCTGTTTTTAGCGTCGTTATTCTATTACATTATTCAACTTAATGTCAACTTAATTTCAGCTCTTAGTATTTCATATCTAGGTGTTTTTATGGGAATATGAATCTTTCATATCAATTTGATTAGCAATTTTGATCATATTTCACATTTTATTGTGTCATGTAACCTGGGGCACAGGTCTTGGTCTTGACTCGGACTCAGCTTCCCTCGGTCTTGGTCTTGACTTGGTCTCTGACCCTAAAATTCTTGGTCTTGTCTCGGTCTTGATACACTCTGGTCTTGGTCTTGTCTTAGTCTTGGGTTAGGTGGTCTTGACTACAACACTGCCAGATACTCTTTAAAAACTATAAATTTTAACATTCAGAAAATCATAGTGACTTCTAAGAATGTTTATTATATCATAAAAATTTTATTTCCGTAGAAATATTGCCATGTTATAAAGCTTTCTCTCTCTGTCTCTCTGTATGCATTTATAGATGGGACTGGGAACTCTGTTAATTTCATTGAGGAGAAGCATTAAATGAGGGCATTAATGTATGTATTAAACCTGTATGTTGTGCTATATGAATCTCTCCTCTGTGTGATGATTCATCCAGACAAAATCAGTGTCTGCTTCTTTAAAAATGACCAAGTCACTAATATTGATATAGACTACCTGTTGCATCAAGTTATGGGAAACAAAAAAAAAATCATGGAAATCAGGAAGCAAGAAAAACAACTGAAGTAAGTTTGGGCTGTGATAAAAGTGAGGCAGGGATAAATGTTTTTCATGTGATATACTTTCTGAACTAATGCTACGTCTTTATGGGGTTTAAGTGGCTTCTCAGCTCCCTCTGCTTCAACCATCATACTGTTAGGTATGTCAGTGTGGTGAGGTGTTGTTGATGCTGTCTAGCTGCGGCTTTGGACCACAGCTCCTTCTCTTTGCCTTTAGAGTGAAAAGCATCCCGCGGCTCCTTGTTAAAAAAGGAATTTCTTTATTTTTGCTTGGCTAAAATGTCATTTTCTTGGAAAAGTAAGTAAGCTTTTGTAAGCTTTTCATTTCTTTCCTGTCTTATTTTTTCTTTACCTTACAATTTAGTACATATTTCTTTGCCTTGATTCTGCCTTCAAAGTGGAATTTCCATTGCTTTTTTTTGTGCTGCTGGTTTATTTGAAACTGACTCCATGTCATTGCCTGAAGCTGTTACCTGCTGGAGTTCTTTCTGATAGCGGCTATTTAACATTTTGTTCACCCCCTCACGTGTGCCATTGATTCTAAATTGAGTTGGATTTTTTTTTTAAAAAAAAAAAGCTAATTTAATTAGACCGTCAAAATAGTGTTGTCATTTTATGTGCACATTCTCAGAAAAATTTATTTTTAAGATCTTCTTGGAAAATCACGTACAGGCGAGGGGGATAAAAAATGCAAATTCTTTGTTTCTGGCTACTGTTAACACATTCAATGCATATAAAATAAGTCACTGTAAACATAGGGCCTTGTAATAGTTAAACTTCTTAATATTTAGCTCTGTTGCAATCACAGTTAGGGCTGGACATCAAATTTCATTGCAATATTTTTGCAGTATTATTGTGATAACAGTAGAAATTATGATAAATATTATTTTTAAGAAACTTTATCACTGTAACTGCCTGGCACATGATTCATAGAGCCACAAACATAAATATTCTTCTTGTAAAACATGAAAGAAGTGTGATTCATATGACTTTATATCACTAAACTTCACAAAGTAACTGGATTTAATCACACTTGATATCGTAAAAATAACATTTTTATTTAGTTTTTAAGTTAACATCAATAATTGAAAACTTATCAAAACAATAAATCAAAATTCTTTTCATAAGTAATTTTTCCACAATATATGCTAACTGATACAAAAAATGGACCTCCCTAATCACTATTGTAAAAATTTTTAAACAAAAATCTGAAAGTGTGACTTGCATCTAAGTTTACCAAAGTTTTACAGAGATCACAGTAAATAAAATTTAGTCCAATTATTTACCTTTAAAAGTCACCTAGTTAGTAAGTATAACAATACTAAATTAACACTGGGAATAACCCGAGACACACCATCCCCTCTGGAAACCATGGCAGTGGCAGTATAGTGCTGTGGGGATGCTTTTAGGGAGTATGGTTAAAGTTGATTTAAATGATTGTGGGGAATATTTGAGTCAATTTAAACCTTTCAGAAGCTGCAAAAGTTATGAGACAGGGCAGAGCTTAAGTATCCAGCGGGATAACGGCCATAAGCAAACAGCCAGAGCAATAACTGAAGGGGTAAATCAAAGCTTATTCATTCATTAGAGAGGCTCTCGTCTTGTTGGCCATCACATAAACTCCCAGTAAAACACATTAAAGTTTGTGCTTCCAAAATGACTAAAGGGGTGTGAATATTTTAGCAAGTCAATGTAACCGGCCTTTTCTTTTCTGCCACACAGCCATTCCTCTAGCTCACTTAGAGAGTGGTATTACCACTGTGGCTCATTTAGGGCAGCAGACAGACCTAAGGAGGGAGGAATGGGTTTAGGAGGGGGTGGATTCTGGTCAGTGTTCCTCTCATATCCCCCTTCACAAAGCAGACGTCTACACTTCATTCACAGATTGTAAAATAACCTGGCCAGGTAATTATTCTCATTACTAATTCTCTTTTTGCCTCCTGCCTCCCCCAGGTGACCTTTAAGCCTGATCTGTCTACAGCTGAGGTCCACGACGAAAACATCAAAGGACCTCTGAAGGTGAAGCTTGAAATATGAGCAAAACTAGTGCATATGTACCTTTTTTATTTTCTTTTTTGGCCTCAATGTTTATTATTAAACCCATTTTATCAAATCTACTAAGTAGATTTACTCCTTCACTTTCTCCTAAACACCCCTCTTTTAAAAATTCACATACTGAACATTAGCATTTTAATTTGATCTCAGTCACTTTAGTTTCTATTGCTTTCTGTGTGATTGTCTCACTATATACAAATAACATGTCATTAGATTTATGATCAGATAATTATGATTTGCAGCATGGTAATAACAGCTGTGCATCTGTGGAACAGGTGGGTGCTGTTGTTGAAGTGAAGAATCAGGACGGCGTTTACCAAGAGGCCACGATTAATAAGCTGACTGATGCCAGTATTTATACGGTTGGTAAGTCAAAGAGGAACCACTCTCAACCTGCAAATCTGTGCCAACTAACGTAAAAAAGAAATATTTGTTAAAAAGACTCAAAGTATCAACAAGTTTTCAGTTGAAAAGTGTGGAAAAGTATCAGCTTTTGTGTTTATAATTTTCCAGGCCTGGTTAAATGTGAAGAAAAGCAAATTGTTTTTAGCACATCTCCGTTTGAGTTTAACATATTAGTCGTCACTATTTTGGTGCTTAAGTTACAGACAGAAACTCTGCAAATATAGCTTTTTTTTGCCCACTACACCCTTTCAATAAACTGAAGCCGTTTTTCTATCTGGGCATTTTTACAGTGGCTATAAAAAGTATTCACACCCTGGGGTGTTTTATCCTTTCTGTTATGAGCAGCAAAATTGGGATTTTTTGACTAAGGGAGGGAGCGAATATTTATTTAATCATTTAATTTATGTTAAATATTTTTATTTAATTATGACTATTTTGTAGAAGTCAGTTTTCATTTCACTATTTTCATGATTTTTGTTTTTTTTTATTTTTTCAAAAAAGCAAATTGTCTTCTTTATTGATTTGTTCAAGCAATGAAAAAGTGGTGAATACTTTTTATAGAAACTGTAAGGGGATTCAGACGTTAAAACATTGAGTAATTATTTTTTTATTATTGTAATAAGTTGTATATTATTTACTTTAAGTGTGCTTATATATGGTATTATTAAAAAAATAGTCAAAAGAATATGTCAGCCACAAATGTTCCCAAAGATAAAATATCTACTCACCCAGAATATTTGAGAAAAGCTGTAAAGTGCAAGTTTACTCAAGTTTAATCTGCTCCCTTTATTGAAAATCTATACCTGTGAGTACACAGTTGCAGTGTGTTTCTACTGCTGCTTTGATCAGAAGTTTCGCAGCTTCTTCTTGTCACTGAAATGCGCCCAGAGGGATTTCACTGTAGTGAAAACATCCTCAACCCAGATTAATAATTTTAATCTCGTGCGTGTAGCCTCCTCAAATGTTTCCTCTCCGTGACGTCAGTGGTGCTTTCGAGGAATTGATGAGCCTCTCCAGCAGCTGAGAGCGGACTTGTTCTCATTATGCAGACATCGGGAATATATTTGTGTCTACTTGTGTTGATGGAGTTCTGTTCTTCTTGCAGCAGCCTAATGATTTTGTTTTTGCAGTTTTTGACGACGGCGACGAGAAGACTCTGCGGCGTTCTTCTCTCTGCCTGAAAGGAGCGCGTCACTTTGCAGAAAGCGAGGCGAGTAGCGTGCTGGCCTTGAGTTTAATAGCTGCCTCATTTTCTTGCTTCATTGAGAAAGCTTAACAAATGAAACCATGTTCTCTTTTTCACATTTTAACTAAAAATTATTGCTTAAAGATTATTTTTTTTATCTCCATTGCTGAATAAATCCATTTCCAAGTCCTTGAAGTCCTTTAAAAAAGATTTCATATCATGTCAGTGAACGCTTTGTTGGATTCTAATTGGTTGAAAATGCAGCTGAGGCTCTTTGTTGTGCTTCGTTTCGTCTGCAGACACTCGACAGACTCCCTCTCACCAACCCTGAGCACTTTGGCACACCGGTCATTGGCAAGAAGGGGAACCGTGGCCGGCGATCAAATCCTATGTGAGTATTGCCCTCAATCTCTGGCTTATGTCTGAATACTACAGTGCCATGAAAAGGTGAACAAAACAATAACTGTGAAGACAAAGGAAAATGGTACATGGTTTATTTTTTTTAAATTTTCCAAATCCAAATTTAAGTGTTGTATTCAGGCCAGCAAGTCAGTGCCTTTAAAGAGTGAAATTCTCACCTGTTAGATGAAGTTCAGTCAGATTGTGTTTACTAACATTAGTTATCAACTTTTGTGAGTGATTCTAACTGGACTTTGATTGAGCCATTCTAACACATATTGCATATTGATCATAAACCTAAATTATGGATACATCTGGACACTACATAGCTTTGATTAAATGAATTTTCTTGTGGCTTTTCCCCAACAGTTGCTTTCTTCTTTTCCATAAATGCCAGATTTGTTGATGATCCCACATTTGACATAGGCTCCTTACATCAGATGTGTGTTGCTTGGTTCATGCGTCTCCTCCACTAGCAGACACACCTGTTGTGCCTTTGTTGATGGCATATGAAATGCAAGATTTGATCTCATCTCTTTATACAAAGTTTCTGAGGCTTGACAATGATAGAAGAACCAGCTCTCTGACTCCCGCTGCTTCATCATGAAAGCTTATGAATGTTTGCATAGTTGGGTTGAAGGCTGCATTTTTCCTTTCCATATTTTTTTCTCTTCCTTTCTCTTTCCCCTTTACTTTTGTTTTTCTTTTCCTTTCTTTAGAATTGAATCACTCATATCTCTTAGTTGTTTCTGATTTGATCTTTTTTTGGGTAGTGTTGTAAATTTAACTGTGACAATGAGGTGAGCAGCTGACCAGCATCTCAAAAACTCAAATAACACCTAACCCTTGCCCTAATCCCAGAAGAGGTAAAAATGCCGCTACATGGATGCAGAGAGAGAAGGAGGAAGTTCAAACTGTCTCTTCCATCTGTCATATGGGTACGGATCATATCCTGACTTCATTGTCTCTCTGCCTGACTTTCTAGCCAGACAGATGTAAAGAGAAGCATCAGAAGCAAATGAGGTGGATTAGCAGTTCTTGCCAGCGACTGATGGAGTCAGCCAGGACATATTGCTATAGAGTATAGTTACCACTGCCAATCTATTGAGCTGTTAGCATGTCGTGGCATGCTATCAGTGTGGAAAATTCAAAATTTACAAAACAAAAATTTACCAAACAAAATGGAATCCATAATAAAGGAAAAGCTACACATTAGATGAGGAGAAAAAGTAGACCTCAGAAAATAATCAAAAATAATCACAGGGCAGAGAGCAATGCTATCTGCAATCAGATCAACTGCAAGACTGTCTGCTACCAGCATCACCATCCACAACAACTGTTTCAAGATACTTAAATGATGCGAGCTATGACAACATTTAATTTCCCTTTGGCATAAATAAAGGGTCTTTGAACTGAATTGAATTGAACTCAAATGTTCTTGTAGGTTTTTTTTGCTATAAAAACTCCCTCTGAGCTCCTGGGAAATAGCACAGTATTCATTTGGGAATAGGGACTGCTCAGGGTTTATTTGGGTTATAATTGCGTTTCATCCCTTATGAAGAGAAGAGTTGGCTACATAATCTTATTCTCCTTTATAATTGCACCCACAGAAAAGTCAATATTGGCCTAAACACTGATGCACTATTGATCTACAATGGACCCAGCTACACATTAGCACCTTGGGTCTGTTATCCCTCTGCGCAATAAAGTTTTATATCAGGAATTACAGAGGTTGACTCCACTGTATAGGCTGAAATGGTTGGAAATGAATACAGTAGCATCATCGACGGCTGCGCTGCAGCAAGTGCTGAAGGATTCCTTTAAATCACTTCCTGCAGCAGCTGTCAGTTAATGTTGAATTCTGTTTCCTAAATGAATGGTAGTCTCTTTCATTAAGTCGTTTAAGTGCTTTGTTTATGACTTTGAGTCCCAGCTTGTTGATGTTGTTGTTGTAGCTGCAGCAGCCTGACTGATTTACTGAGCTCTCGTCGTGCCAGACACTGTGTTTATATGTACACAGAGCTGCGCACAGAGCCGGCCTAGTGAGGCATAAAAAGAGGACAGAGAATCTGTTTCTCTGCTGGTGCTGCTTGCATGATCACTAAGGGACGTGTCTGTCTGTCTGCTGGCTGCAGGACAGAAAATCAGGAAGAAGCATCAGAGCGTCAACACACTGATCCTAATGAGTGGGCTCATCAGTAGAGTCTTGTGTTTCACTCTGCGCTGCAGTGATAAGAGCACAAAATATGGAGCTGGTTTGTTGTACTTGAGTCTGTTCATGTTTTATTGCTGAAGATGTCGCTAAATAAGGAGATGGTTGGTTTGGGGGAAATTAGCCTCTTCGCTTTTATTGAAAGAGACTGGCACAAGTTGCTCGTTTTCGTTGTTTTATTGACGATTGTTGTGCTGCTTAGGTTTTATTTTGCAGATCATGGTTACTGATGCATGCTTAGCAACAATATTGGTGTCACTTGATCTTTTCTTTTCCCTTTTTCTCACTTCATAGCTTCAAACTTTATTGTATTTCACTGAGATTTTATGTGACGGACAAACACAAAGCAGGCCAATATTGTAAAGCAGAAGGAAAATAATACATTTTCTCAATTTAAAAAAAAAAATCTGACCAACCCCCTTACTCTGATAACCTTTAATAAAATCCATTGCCTCACTTGTAAATAAAGTCCACCTTTGAGTAATTTAATCTTGGCATTGCTACAGCAGTTTGTTGGAGAACATTAGTGAACAAACAGCATTATAAAGACAAATGAACAAAGCCAGACAGATAAGTTTAAAGCACAGTTTAGTTATGAAACTATATTCCAAGCTTTAAGTGTCTGTGAGAACTACAGTACAAATCAAAAGAGTCTGGTGACAATGCTGATGTATCAAAACATGGCAGTCCACCTAAGCTGACAGGAAGAACAAGGAGAGTATTAATCACAGAAACAGTCAAGAGGTTTGTGGTAGCATGCTGTCACCACCAACGACGGTTTTCTAAAAGCTGCTAAAGTCTGTGGTGGAAACATCTTCCAGCAGATCAACAACGCTAAGCATAGAAGCAGCTAAAGTAGGAAGGTTTATGTGCTCTAGAATGGTCTAATCAAATTCCAGGCCTAAATGGAAGTGAGAATCTTTGGCAACACTAGAAAATTGCAGGTCATAGATGCTGTTTATCCAGTCTGACTGAGATTGGGTTATTCTGCAACATAGAATGGGCAAAACATTCTGGTGGAGTCATTCACAGAAAGCTCCAATTGTAGCTAAAGGTGGTTCCACCAAGTGTTGACTCAGAAATACCATTTCCTTTACAAATTTCTTGGATTTTGCATTGTGAAAACTGTGCATCATCTCTCTTCTTCTTCACACTTTGTGTATGTCATGTCACATAAAAACACAATATAATATGTTGATATTTGCGGTTGTAATTTGTCAAAATATGAAAATATCCAGTTGTTATGAGTTTTTTTTTTCAATGCCCTGTAAATGTACCATTCTGTCTACACCAGATGTGAATAATTGGTTTGTTTATAGACTGAAACATGTTCCCTTCAATCCTATTTTGTCCAAAAGTTGTTTAATTTTTGTAGAATCAGATCTAATGCTCAAGTCTTTACATGCATTCTCCTCCCCCCTCCGTTTTCTTGCCATAAAGTCTATTTGAGCAAATTGTCCTTTTTTCCTCCCCCAGTCAAGAAGAGGAGTTGTCCTCCTCCTCTAGTGAGGAAGAGGAGAGTGACCAGCGGCAGAATGAAGATCTGTTCGGCAAAGTGGTCTGCGTGGAGGGGGTTGCCACCGGCGACAAAAAGAAGAGCACGTGGTATCCCGCTCTGGTGAGTTCATGCCTTTCTCCCCCAGCTGCTCCATGCCGCAGCAGAGCCAGGGAGCGCTGCTGCTGATCTAACAGAATAGCCACAGCGCTGTGCCATTTCATCAAAACGCTTGCTTACGTAACAGCAGGACTCAGCAGGATTATGTGATTGCTTTGGAGTTCAGCTGCTTTGAATTGCCGTAACATGCATGTTTTGGGCGATGAAGGAAGGAGCTAATTTCCTCGAATAGGGGGGATATTTTCCTTCATTTTCTCTAGGAATTAGATCTTATCTGAGCAGCAGTGCAGCACAATCAGGTCTGTTGTTTTTAATTCACGTCTCAGATCCATTTATAAACTCTCTGTGTCAGTGACTGCTCTTCCTTGTTTTGTATAAGTGCTAGCAGTAGAAGTGTGAGAATGGCAGAGGGTGGGGAACGCTGTCCTTTTCACTGTGCTCAGCTCTGCCCCGCCTCCTGGATTTGTTGTTCTTGGCTTGTTGTGGCTGAGCTCCATGCTGCCTCCTTGTGACCGATTAGGGGAGAACATTACACAGCAGCTTGTCATTGTTTACACTGTTACCTTATGGCAGAGTGATGCTGCCAGATGTGTCATGCAGCAGATGATCCATAGCTACAACAAAAGGGTTTGTTTCCCCCCGACTCGTACGGTAAAAGGAGGAAAGGTCATGTGTGCATATGTGAGCAGAGTGTTTACCTTCGCAGAGCAACATATGAGTCTTTGCTTAGGTCAGAGTGTTCACCCTGCAAGCGTGTTTGTGCTGCAGAGTCCAGGAGGAAGTGGGCAGAGAGCGAGTGGAAATCATGTTAGCAGGCTGCCTCCTGTCATCATTTTGCTTCTCAGCTCCTTCCAGCAGCAACACATGCTGCCATAAGCTGCTTACTCCTACAACTACAACCATCATCTCCCTTTCCTGTATATTTTTACGTTCACTGAGGACATAATTCTACATGCCATCTGGTAGAAACCTATTTGAACTCCATAAGCACCTCAGCTCCGTCTCTTGTTTGCATCTGATTTCCTTTTTCTCTTGTTTCTTTGCATCACAAGGTCATTTCCCCAGACTGCCATGAAGACATGACCGTGAAGAAGGACAACATCTTCGTCCGATCTTTTAAGGATGGAAAATTGTGAGATATTTTCAATAGGCATTACACTTCTTCTGCTGTTTGTGACTCTTTGTGCTGCTCATTTCTGACTTTTGTTAACATTGAAACAAGCTAAACTTAGCAGAAGTATTCAGTATTGTCAGAAAGTATTCACACCCCTTAAACTTCAATGTTTAATTGTTTTTTTTTATATGAAAGAAAAGCACAAAGTAATTGTGAAGTGGGAGGAAAATGATACCAGATGGTTTTTATCAGTTTTCAAAATAAAAATCTGAAAAAGGAAGCTGAGTCAATACTTTATACACCTGCCTTCTGCTGCAGTTACAGCTTTAAGTCAGCTGGATTTTGTACATCTTGAGATTTATATCATACCTTCTTTACAAAACGACTCAAGTTTAGTCAGATTGGATGGAGAGCGTCTCTAAACATCAGATTTAAAGATTTTAAATTGGCCAAGGGCAGCATTGAAATTTATGTAGGGTTTCTGAATACAGATGCAGGCCACACTTTTCAGATTTTATTCATTAAAAATGAGAACTATGCTCTCTTTTCCTTTCACTTCACAATGAATTTCTCCTTTGTGCTCTCTTATCACATAAAATCTGAATAAAACTTCTTGACGTTTTTAGTAGTAACATAATAAAATGTAAAACATTTAAAGGGCCGTGGTTAAGCTTTTTTTCAGGGCAATGTGGATTAGTATAGATCCATCTCTACCATAAGGATTTGTATCTACAAGGTAATTTTTCCAGTTTATTGCGCCAAAAAAGAGAAACTTATTTTTAGGTGTGCTCAACTGTATCTCAAGAACTACAAAATGATTGTCGTTTATACTTAACAAATTAACTAGTTTGAAATTTATTTCCTGTAAATCTGCCACAAGCAAGCCTTTAAAACGAAAAGAAAAATGTTTTAAACTTTGATTAAAAGAGAGGTTTGAGAAATTCCTTCAATATTTGCAGTTTTATGTTAATTGTGTGTATTTGATCGAAAATTCATACAATTTGACAAGTAATGCATTAGTTAGATCATTTTGGGCATTCCTTTCTTTGTTTAAATTTTCTAAGATTACATCTACGAACAACAATGTACTTTTTAGGGGCTCTGTGTGATAGACCTATCCAAAGGCTATAATTTGGGAGTAGAAGGAAAATGATGCATGGTTTTTACAAATAAAAAGCTGATTATTTTAGACTTTCCTATTTCCTATTAGACATCCTATTGCAGCCAAGCTCCCACACTCTCTCTGCTAAAGAAATTTATTACCTCAGGATGATGATGCCACTACAATGTTTTTGAGAAGATTTAATTTAAAGATTTAGTCTGGACAAGTGTAGAAAAAGTAAAAATTGTGGAGGAAAATATAGAGTTTTCAGACTCAAATTAGTAAACGATGTCCTATGTTTATTTCTTCGCTGGCCTGGTTTGTAATGTTCTACTTATCCAAGCGCTGTGAGTTACTGCTGAGGCGACATATTGCAGCTTCCCTGCAGCCTACATTCAGTCTGGATCCACAGTCACGTGTTGTGTCTAGTAAAGATAGAGAGAAGTTGTGTCATGTGTCTGCACTCAGCCAAAGGTTTTGTTTATGTGGGTACAGACTAATTCAAACATTCAGCGAGTGTTTTAACAGGACAACCTTTATGCATTCTTTAATAGATATCCTGCTAGAGTCATCAGTGTGACCCTTAATCTGCATTTTCAGCACAGGAAATCTTATTAGACTAGTAGTTTGTTGAAGGCTGAAGGTGATGATAGCGATAAGATGAAGAATGATAAATGAGGTGAGAGCTGGGAGTCAGATGTTTCACCAAGCAAACCAACACATCATAATTAAACATGTTGTATCAGTTTTACTCTCCGATTTCACTTGTTTAAGTCATCACTGTGTATTTTGAGTGACTGTCAGAGTAAGAAGGATAAATCTATATTACTGCTAATGAGATTTTCAGTTTTATCGCCCTGCGGGCCTCCAGCTGAAATGTTGCTGAAATAACATAGATCAAATCCTTGCATCATTTTTACTCATGCTTGAAATGCATACGACTTAAAACTTTATTTCCGTGTTCTCCGCAGAGAAAATGTACTTAAAATTCAACTGTAAACGTTCAACACAAGTATCTAATTTGAACTGATAATAGATCAAACGCTGCTCTGGTTTAGCCTGGATGAGAGACAGCTGGTGCAGAGGCTGACAGTGCCTGTGGGGTGATTGCTGCTGACTTATCCATTGATTTTTCATCTCTGACGTTGACATTTGTGGTCCAGGTCAAAATGTCTCTTCAGTAGTAGTTTGCCTTGACATGTGCCACTGTATACGGTGTAAAACGGGTTTGGGTAAAAGTCAGACATGACCAAGAGTCCAACCCAGTTTGGATCAGTTGTAGAAGCACATAACTTCTATAGCAACTACTAATTCATTGAAGACAAATGACTCACTTGACACAAAATCAACTCCAGATCTAAAATCCTCTCAAAAAACTATTGAGAGGAACTAAGAACAAGGGAGCCTATCTGAGTGAAGGATCCAACCTGCTGAAGCTTCCATGTATTTATCACCATTAGTAGGTTTTTAAAATTTTACAAATAAAATCTGAAAAGTGTGGCATTATTTGTATTCAGCCTCCCAGAGTAAAGTTGGATATTTATTGTAGTGTCCCTTTTATTTCTATGACAATAAATTACACTTAATTATTCAAACTCAGAAATACTTTGTTGATCCCAAAGGGTTGTTGTTGTAACTCACATTAATTCAAATTCTGCAGAGTTATTGTAGATGTTGATGGCTGTTGGCAGGAAAGTTTGTTTGATTTACGACTTGTTTGAAAAAGCTTTACTGTATTGTCAAAATTCTTATATTGCCCTACTCTTGGTTACATGAAAGCATCAATAAATATCAATAAATTAAAGCCTATGAGTAAATGCAGTTACTGTGTGGCTTGGTGGTAAAAATCACACTTTTTGTTGTAACTGGTGTAGAGATGTTGGAAATCGAGGCTGTAAAAGCTGAAGTGCCAACGTTTCCCTCCTTTATTTACTTCCTACACTCTTCATAGTACGTTTTAATGCATATTTAAATTATTTTCACCTTATTTTGCAGCTACATGGTGCTCCGGAAGGACGTCAACGAGATAAACAGCGAGATTCCTCCAAAAGCCGACGCTGGACTCAAAGCAGGTAACACTCTAAGAAAGAGATCTGACTGAACTGGTATGGCACGTTCCCAGTTCCAGACGTCTTGTGGGCTGGCTATGTGTGTTGGCACACTTGGCAGGAAAAAACAGAAACCACTCAGAGTGGGTTTCAGTGAGGCAGAATGAAGAAAGATAAGTTTTTGTTCTGAGAAAAAGTCAGCGATTGAGAGCTCCTGTCGCTGTCAAATCTATTTTTATTTGAAGTCCTCACAAAGCTTCTCCTGCAGTGTCCTGGTTTTTTTTTTCTCTTCCCTCCCCAACCCCCCTTTCTGCTGCGCCACTCTTACTCACTCTCGTAATTACAGCCAGGAAACGGCTTTGCATTATCTCAGCTGAGCTATTCACAGGTGGTTTGCTCACAACTGTGATGTTTTTGACTATACAAAGCCTGATCGAGCATCTGCCGAGGTAGTGAGGCCCCACCTGTGACATGGCGGCTCCTGCTGCTCCGGGCCGCTGCAGACACTGATACATTTTAATCTTTCAGATTAAAAATGTCTCATTTTAAAGCTGGTGCATGTTTAGGTAGTTTTCATTTTTTGTGTGTGTTTCTGACAGCATTGGATGCGGCGTTGGAGTTCCAGCGGAAACAAGCCGTGCCCGGCTCCTGGAAGACAGAAGTGAAAGAGGAGAGCTCCAGCAGCGAGGAGGATGACGAGGATGAGGAAGATGAGCAGGAGGAAGACGCCAGCGGGGAGGAGGAGGAGGTTAGCGGCGGCACAGTGAGCCATCGCTGCATCCTCCGAGTGGAAATGATCCTCATCTACTCTCTTGTTTCCTGTCTGCAGGAGGAGGTGGAGCCGTTCCCAGAGGAGAGGGAGAACTTTCTGCAGCAGCTCTACAAGTTCATGGAGGACAGAGGTGAGTGCAGTGATGAAACCAACATTTACAGGAATCATTGGCATCGCAAAACCTCAACCTGCTGAATGTTTCTCTTCTGTAGGAACCCCCATCAACAAACGGCCTGTTCTCGGCTACAGGAACCTGAACCTCTTCAAGCTCTACAGGCTGGTTCACAAACTGGGAGGCTTTGACAACGTGAGTGTTTGACTGTCACTCATCACATTTCAGTTCAGCCATGTTTGATTTGTTTCTCTGATTTAAATCTGTGATCGTCTGTCATTGAACAGATTGAAAGCGGCTCTGTTTGGAAGCAGGTCTACCAGGATCTGGGCATCCCTGTGCTCAACTCGGCCGCTGGCTACAACGTCAAATGCGCTTACCGCAAGTATGTACTAATGCCGAAAACCACACGATAGATAGATAGATAGATAGATAGATAGATAGATAGATAGATAGATAGATAGATAGATAGATAGATAGATAGATAGATACGTACAAAACCCTAAAATAAATTCATCCTAATAATCTACTGCTTTTGTTGCACTCACTTATGCCATATTCATTGGCACATCCAACAGTTTCTATAGAATAAATGTGATTCAAGTGTTTGTTTTTAAATGTTAGTATTAATGTTGCTTTCATAAAATGGATTAGAAAATGTTGATTAGTGATCCACAACTTCTTGTTTTCATAAGAAGTCCCTGTCTTTGAACTGACGACAGGGATCTGACATGACTCTCACTCATCAAAATAGGAAAGACAAGAGAGCATTCCATTTAAGTCAGCTAAATTTCTCTAAAAAGATACAAGAAAATGTCTGATGACTAAAATTTACCCATATTACCCAAATCTGCAACTTTGTCTTACTTTATCTGCCATGCAATGACACGAGACATTTAGCCATTTTCAAATTATTCAGCTTTTACATGTCTCTTAGGGTTTTTCTAAAATCGCGATTTAAATTGTATGTGTAAATTGTATAATTTCTGGCCATTTTTAGTTTTAGTTCTTGTTTCTTTCTCACTTTCACTTTCTTTCTGTCTCTTTTTCTTACTGTCTTTATTTAATTCTTTTTTGCTCTCTTTTCTGATAAATTTAGGAGATATGTTTTATTTTGCAGGTATCTGTATGGATTTGAGGAGTACTGCACTTCCACTGCCATCACATTCAAGATGGACCTTCCTTTGAAGCAGGGTCCCAAGAGAGAGGCAAAGTCTGAGGAGGAAGCAGGAAGAGCTGCCCCCACTGCCTCCATCTCAGAGGAGCAGAGAACCCAGATGGATGGAGAACTTTGCACTCCACCATCTGTTCTCTGCAAGGTACCTTTTCGTCAGGACACTTTGAGTAAAATGTATTTTCACTTTGATGCCAGGTTGGGTTTTAAATAAAACCCTCCCTCACACATAGGAAGAAAAAACAGACTTCCCCCAAATCAAATCGGAGCCGGAACCATCCAAAACGGAGGGAAAGGATGATGACGATGAAGAAGACGACGAAGGAGGTGCTTCAAAGACGGACGCAGACGAGGGGTCGTCCACATCCCGCCTCGGAGGTGATAACATAAAGACGGAGCAGGATGACGAGCAGGAGAGCAAAGATAACTCCGGGTAAGTTCTCTCATCCACACAGATTTAAAACAACTGTCCCCGTAGTCCAAAGACAACCTCACCCAAAGAATGTTTATAGTTTGTTGCCAGGCCTTCCCTTTTGCTTTGTCAAAGCTACAAAGTCTATTAGAAAATAAGGAGCAGTGGTCCTTGTGACCTTAACGACACTAATACCCACAATCCTTCTTCCTGTCTAACCAAAGAGCTCTCCTCTCCCTCCTCTAACTAAGCTCTCGCCCTCTGTGCTATTATTATTTTGGTGGCTTGGTCGGGATCAGCTGGCAGAGGCCTGTTAGAGCGCCTGACTGCTACCTTCCACCTGGCCTTTCACGCTGTGCTCTCTGTGTGTCTCTGTGTTAGACTGCTTAACCGTGGCAAAGCCTCACCCACTCAGTGCACACAACATGGCTGTGCACACCTCCAGATCTCTCTGTCTCACTGCCTCTCCTCCCCTACTTTCTCTCTCTTGGCTACCGTTCCTCAGCTCTTGTTAAATGTTCCATGTGTGTGAATGTCGTCACTGAGACATCAATCCTCTCAGCGCTTCAGATGCAGTAACCTATAGCTACACGAGGACCTTGGTGCATAGGCAGATGTTCTGGCTTTGGTTCAACCTCCTGTGTTGATGTGAAGGAAGGCAGATTACTACTTCCTGTCTTTAAAAAGCTCTTAGTGTCTCCCTCTGTGTAGACACAGGTGTGCTGCATAGGTCTGTGGGTACTCTCCGTTTGTTGCGTTTTGTCGAGATCGCGGACTGTTCGGTAACTTGCAGGCTGTCAGATTGAGTCTGTGGACAAGCCAGAGGCTGACCTGATCTCTTCTGATTGCATCTTGTCTCTTTGATGTGTGCGCCGTCTAGTCTGGAGCGTATGAGGGCTACATTTGAATCCAGTAGCAGATTTCCATTGTGTGTGGCCAGCAGTAATTGTTTTACAAAGAGGTTAAATTGTGTTGTTATTTTGGGGTGAAATGAGTAATTAGAGAGTAGGGGTAGACGATATGAATTAAAAGTTTTATCACAAGATTTTGTGGTACAGTTCTGATAAAAGTGACAATAAGAATGATTTATATCTGTGGCTTCTCTTGAAAAACATTCCCGTTTGTAATGTGCCTCGTTAGGACACCAGTCATCTTAAGTGTGATTTGTATCTCTAAACTGCACACAGTAACTGCATTTAATCATATTTTCAAATGTTTTGATATTTATTGATTCTGTCATTGAACAAACAGTGGGGGGAAAAGTCAAATTAATCTCGGCTATATATTCAGTTTTGGGTTGTTTTTAAACATCATTCATTGTAATTTATTGTGACAAATTCTTATCATGAGATGAAATTTATCACAATGACTAACAATACAATAAATGCCCACTCCTACTGGAGAGAGACTGATAATTATAGTATTCACAACATTTGAACTCTTTCACAAGGTGTCAAGTTATGACTAAAATTTTTATTAGGATTTTAAAATGAATGATCCTTATAACCATTAATATACCCATTATCCACTACAGTTAACTGGTTTTATTTAGGGGCATCTGAGTAAAACAGGCAGAATGCAAGTGCATATCAGACATGTCAGATTTTTATTTTTTTATCAATTCTTTTTAGGCTTGTTTTGTTATTAAATATTTGCATTTCTTGTGAGTGCCACAACCTGGTTTCTGTAGAAACAGATAAACAGCAACACGACAACTAAAGACAGCATTTTATTTTGTTTTTGTGGTTATAAATCACTGCCTGATATACAGAATCGCAATTCCAATACATGTATATGTTTTGTAAGAACTTAAAACTTAAGAAAAAGTCATGAAACATGAGTCCCTGGGTTGAATTTAAAGGGATTGCAGGAAGTATACAATGTGGTGGTTCTAGTCATACTGACTTGTTTTGTTTTTGTTTTTGAAGAGAACTGCTTTTTTTGCATTCCTCATGGATTTTTATTTTTAATATGCAGTGAGTAAAAAAAATGTTTTCACGTATTTATTTATCAGTGTTGAAAGTACAGCACTTAAAATAGCTTCTGTTTCCTTTGATCATTTGTTTCTGTGCCAACAGAAACCAAACAGCTGTGAGTAGACATGCAAAATCTGATGTTTTCGCTGAGTTTATCCCAGCTTGTTTCCACTCGGAGTGTTAAAAGACGTCATGTTGGTGGAACCAGAGAACATTGTTGTGAATCTTAGTGCCTCCATCAGTTCTACAGACCTGCTTTAAGTTGCTGCTGAGCTACCCTGCAGAGCTGTGTTTTGCTGACCTAACTTGCTCTTGTGTCCCTTTGCATCTAAAACTCTGACTGCACTGCCAGACTAGCCTCCAGCTTTGTTTCCCACTAGCTCCTTCTTGTGGCTGCTTTATTCCTCACATTGTATGCTTGTGTGTGAATGAGAATCTCAAGCGCTTCATGTTTGGGTATAGGGTTAGTTCAAAGTAGTGTTTTTATCCCCTTTCTCATTGAGTTTTGTCTTACAAGAATGTTTTACTTGCTGAAACACATACTGTACTGTGCCCTGTCCTGGGTTACTATTAATGATGTAGTTGTTTATCCTGCAGCTTGCCTCAGGTTATACTGGACTGGAGTTAAAGCAGGACAAGAACAGGAAGTTAATGTTTCTTTATAGATAAAGGCCATGTGTTGTAATGGGACAAGGCAGGCAAGGGAGGAGCATATTAATCAGGCTTCTTTGCAGCAGTCAGTAGGTTGGGTGGACGGATGTGAGGGTGGGTCTTTGTTGTCATAGACATAGAAGAATAGATGCTGCGTTAGCACCCGGATCACACGTCAAAATCTACGGCATACTGTGAGTGGCATTTTTATTGAGACGCAAAGATCCCCTGGACATTTCTGCTGAATGGGTTTAGATCGAACACTGTTCATGTTTGATACTGTGAAGCATCGTCAACACAGGTACTGTGTTATTTACATGGCTGAAATACTAAACATCACCAAGAGTGGTAATGTAATGGAAAAGGACTGTAACCAGTTCAAACATTTAATTGCCATAGTTTTGCAATTAAATGTTTTTTGTTATTTTTGTTCTTAGCATAACAGTAGAATTAAGAACACTATGTAGTTACATTAATGAATGAATTTAAACCACTTTTATTTTTATTTTTCAGATATCAGTACAGTACTTTGTTATTAATGGTCTATAATAACAGTAATAATAATAATAATCATAATAATAATCACTGTTATTGTTGCTACTAGTATAATTATAAAATTTTTATTATTATTACTAGATGTAATAAAATAGTTATAAGCTTATTACTGTTATGCTCAAAATACTATGAAAACACTAATATTATTAGTAAATTAAACCATTTAATTTTATTTATCTGATATCAGTACAATACTTTATTATTAATGGTCTATGATAACAATAATAACCGCAGTTATTATTACTACTGCTATAATAATCGCAATAAAATTTCTATTGAAATTACTAGTTATAGTAAAATAGTTATATGCTTATTATTATAATAGTATGAAAATAAAAATAATATTAGCAAATTAAACCACTTAATTTTATTTTTAAAATTAAGTTGATTAATTATTATGAATATTAATTAGAATTGTATAGTAATACTAACATTAAGATCATTATTAATATTTTTAGAAATTAAATGTATTTTTAATTTGTCATTGCAAGACTTAATACTTTTAATAATAATGACAATTTTATCTTTATTATTATTTACATTTTTATTATTAATATTAAAATTAGTAGTAGTGACATCTAACAAAAAAATGTTTAGCATCCACCCATGAAATAAAAAAAAGTTAAACTCTGTACAATTTAATAATTTAGTTAAGCTATTTTGTATATAAAATGTTTCATTTATTTCCTTTACCTTTAGAAAATCTTCTTTCCAAGCGTACTCGCTTTGTTTTCCGAGGAGAATTTGCCACTCACAATATGGCGGATTCACTGGCGCGTCGTTTCTACGGGGCATGGAAGCCAATGTGGCATCTAGCTCTCCTGCGTCTATGGTTGTGGTGTTCAATGGGGGCAGCCTAGGGCCAGGAAGTGCTGAACTGTTTTTCTTGCAGGGATGACAGCAGTCAGGAGGGGGAGGAAGGGGAGGAGTTTGAGTGTTACCCCCCGGGGATGAAGGTGCAGGTGAGGTATGGGCGAGGCCGCACTCTGAAGACGTACGAGGCCACTGTGAAAGAGGCAGACGTGGAGGGGGGAGAGGTGCTCTACCTGGTGCACTACTGTGGCTGGAACGTCAGGTAAGACAGGACCTGGGGATAAATCACCTCTGTACACCCTAAAAAATAATAATAATTCAACAAATTTTATTTATGAACTTGTAACTCAGGTCAGGGGATCACCGCTACATGGGTATCCCTGCAGGAGCAACAGATTTATCCTTCATCCCTCTAGACAGTGCTCTGATTCTGGAGAATAGTGCGCCATCTAGTGGCAGAAACAGAACTGAGCATTTTGGGTTGACTCCTGGCTCAGTTTTGACTCAATCCTCTGTCTTTCTATCCCCCAGAAGTCTGTCTTTCTACAAAAAAAACAAAAAAACAACTAAAACTACAGAACGGAAGATGATGATTTTGTAGCCAATCAGAGATCTAGAATTGATCCAATCAGTGGTTTTGGTTGTAAATAATCTTTTAATTCCCATGAGCTACTCTGGATCTTTTGAATGGCCAAACAAAGTGCTGCTACACTCACCTCTACCTCTCAACCCTCTCCCCCCTCCCCAGCGGGTTAGGGTCAATGCAGGAGCGTTAGGGCTAACCATGACCCAGAAGTCAACTGGTGCAATCCGTATTTCATCGTCACAGTGTTGTTATGTGGTCCTCCAGCACTCTTTAAGACAGTGGGATGTTCTCTGCATCGTCTCTGTTGTGTGTGATGTTGTAAAACGTTTCATTTTCCACTCACACGACCCCCACACCGACCCCAATAGCTCCCCTTGGTACCTGTGGAAACATAATTTGTGTGGTGGCTGGTGTGTTTCTTTCTTCATCGTAAAGGTTTGTCTTTTTCTACATAATTCCTTTGGATTTTCTCCGTTTGCTGTTGAAGCTTTATTGTGTCACAGCAACATGTCGGTTGGTTGGGCGGGTGTCTGTGTGGTGGCTGCTGTCAGCGTGTATGTTTGGCTTTTTGTCGATGAGTTGAATGTTAAAGTTGTCTTGTCTCTTGTACTGATTTTTGTTTTCTTTAGATATGACGAATGGATCAAAGCAGACAAGATTGTGCGCCCGGCAAATAAGAACGTCCCAAAAATAAAGCACCGCAAAAAAATAAAGGTACGACTGACTGTGCGGAGGGTGGGCACGGTTTCGGCAAGAACCGGGTTCTGATGTTCGCGGAATAAAACGCTGGCTGTGTTTTGAATCCCAACAGAACAAAGCCGAGAGGGAGCGCGACCGACTGGAGAGGCTCGGTGACAGGGAGGTCCTCGGCCCGAACCGCGTCCCTCGCTCCAAATGCGGCCTGAGTCATGACGTCTTTTCCAAAATGAACGAGAGCGAGGACAAAGGGACTCAGCAGCCTCCAGTCAAGTCGATAGAAATCACATCGATCCTCAACGGATTGCAAGGTAGCAACACTTGAAATGCAGCTCTTAGAAGTTTACATGCGCTGACCATCGGCAGGAATGTCCTGATGATTTTGGGCTTCTAGCGATTGAGGATACTGTTGCTTTGCAGCAAAAATGTCCTGGGTTTGAATCCTGGCATGGGGCCTATCTGCATGCATATGTCCAAGTATTCAGGCTTCGTCCCACAGTCCCAAAAATATGAATGTTTGGTTAATTAAACTGTCTGAACGTACCTTGAGAATAAGTTTGCATGCATGTTTTTAGTGTCCTGTTCGACCTGTCCTCCGTGTGCCTAATGACCCCTGCAAGGACTAGCCAGATTTTTCTTAGCAAGTTGAAGAAAATCCACATCATTTTCATCCACATCAGTTGCAACATAATTCTGTCTGGATATTCAGACAGCTTTCTTACTAAAAAAAAACAATTTCTGTGCCGTCTGGAATTAATTCTTGTATTTTACCAGTCTGTTTGGTTTTGGAAAAAATAAAAATGTACCATCGGATGTACATTTTACTTTCACAATAATGGTCTTTCTTTAAAAAATTTTGTAACAAAAATAAAAAGCTGTGAAACCCAGTAACTCTGGTGTTACAACAGTTCCCACTTTAGCTAAAAACATGGTGGATCCTGGATTCTTCCATATTTTTCTAGACACTTTTTTTTCATCAGAAGGGGTAAATCAGATGGCTGAAACTTAAGACACAGTTGGGTTCTGGAATGGATAAAGCAGGCAATAGTTAAAGCGTAAATTATTTAGAAAGACTCTTATCACGACCCAATTGGAAATACACTTAAAGCTTGATTCAATCCGGAATTACCAAAACTGCCACAAAGAGCTGTGAGATATCCTGGCAGAATTATGAAGTGTCATAATTGTTGCATAGCATTTGGCCAATGTGCAACTTACCAAGAAACATATATTGTAGTGGTTAGACCTTGTGTTGGGTGAAATAATTTCCAATTCAAACTTGTTCGGCCCATTTTTGTTTGAATTTTGTTTGTCATTGAATTTGTCTGTAATTGTATATTTATTTCCACATTGGTAAAATAAATGATTGGAAGTACAAAATAATTTACATTCATGTCTGAACTGATGATGACGACTGTATTTTAGCTTTCTGACCACGACTGTTTCTTTTTATTTTTTGAATATGTACAAAAAGAAATACTCGAATCATGAAACTTAATGTCAAAACTTTTATAAATTCAAGGGTAGAAGTACAAACTCATCAGTATTCCCATTCTTATCCAGTTACATAATCTTACATTCATTAAATGTATGTTCCATACATATAACAACTAATGCCATATTTAATAGTTAGCCCATCAATACAGTTTATATTTAATTTTAAATACAGTGGATGAATAATCATTATTTTTTTAAATGTCACCAGCATCAATAACAAAAACACCAACATTAATCGACTAATATACATTATATCCAGTAAATGAACTTCTCATGTCTTCCAACTTATTCCTGAAGATAACAGAACTTCGCGTTTTGCAGCTTCCGAGATGTCCACAGATGAGAGCGACTGCGAGGATGAGGAGCATGACGAAGAGGATCAACCCAGCAGCAGCGCCAGGCGAGGTCCGACAGAGTCGCCACAAGCGTCCGAGCGCTGGGAGAGCAGCATCCCCTCCGAAGGGTCCAAAGCGTCCTCCGTCTCCGGAAAGAGTCTGGACGCTGCTGACACGGAAAGCCCGGACGTTGGGAAGCGCAGAGGCCAGCCGGAGACGGAGAGAGAGGCGAGCACCAGGAAGAGGAAATCTGATGGTGCCTCCGAGAGGAACACAAAGGGTCTATCCAAAGTAAAGACCAGGAACACCAGGAGTGCCGACTGGTTGCCTAGCGGCTCTCCTCGAAAGCTGGAGGACAGAGGGGCTCTGTCCAGCAGCAGCTCGGAGGACGAGAGCGCAGCGCTGGCCAACATCCCGACTGAGGAGAACGAGCGAAGCCGCGCCAAAACCAAAGGTTCCCCTTCCAAGAAGTACAATGGCATGAAGGAGAAAAGCAAAGCTGGGAGGCAAGCCGGCTTCTGGGAGATTCCCGAGAAGAGGGCTAAGGCATCTGGGAATGCCGAGGAAAAGGCCCCGGCCGTTCGACCCAAAGGACAAAAGGACGTGTGGTCCAGCATTCAGGCTCAGTGGCCTAAGAAGACGCTGAAGGAGTTATTCTCCGACTCGGACACAGAAGCAGCCAACTCTCCTCCACCCCCTGTCCCGTCGTGTTTGGATGAATCCGGGGCGGACCAGGAAGCGGGACCCGAGGACGAAGGCTCCGAGGAGCAGCTGGAGAACGACAAGCTTCAGGAGTTTCCTAGCAGCGGGAGCAACTCCGTGCTCAACACCCCTCCTACAACGCCTGAGTCGCCCTCCGGAGGAGCAAGCGCAGTGGAGGAAACCAGTCAAGCTCCGCCTCCTTCTCCACCGCCATCTCTGCCTCCCGCCTTACCCTCAGAGCCAGTTTCCCACGATCTGCCCCCAGATCCAACTCAGGAGGAAGGAGCGGGGGGGCGCAGCGAGACGGACAGCAGCACGGTGGAGGTGGAGAGTCTGGGCGGAGAGCTGCAGGAGCTCCCACAGGACGACGGCACAGGTTCCCCCTCCAAGGTTTACGACGTCAGTCTGTCCTGCAACAGCAGCAGCAGCCTAGAGCTGAGCAGCAGCAGCCAGCAGAACAGCGAGCAGAAGTCCAAAGGTACAAACGCTGCTAAACCTGTGGTCTCAAACTCCAGGCCTCCAGGGACAGAGTCCTGCAACTTCTAGTTTGTTTTCATTCCTGATAGTCCTGTAGAATCAGTTCGATTGGGGAAACGACACAAAAACCTCGAAGAAGACATGAACGCAACTTACTTCTTTACAAAATGTAAAAAAACAATTGCAGTGCCATCAGATTTTTGTCTTTGGTAAAAGACCACAAGCCATTTCTCCTGCTAGTGATAGACTCACGTGTGTGTTTTGGTTGTATTTACCCAGAAGTCTGCTTTCATCAAATAAACATTCGAATCTCACCTGCGTTCACTTCAGTTGAACCGAACCTAGGCTTTTTCATGTTTTTTGGTCAGAATGCATCCCCACCTATCCAAACAAACCGAACTTTCTATGCAAACAAACTGAAGTTTGATTAAAGTATAAACATCGTTTGCAATGGCCCTAACAAAACATAATTTTAAGCTTTACTTTCAGTAAACAAACTACTTTTTTTTACTCTTTTTTTTATGTCTTGTAACTAAACATGTTTCCACCACAGCTTACTTCTGTTGATGCGAGGAGCGGCCATATTGAAACCCAAAGTCCGCCAGTCGGAGTTGCTCCCTCTTTCCCAGGGAGCAATCCGGCATTGGAGAGCGTTTCAGTTTCATTTTTTTTTACATTGAAGGGGGAATTTCAACTGGAAGGCAGCATAAATAGCTAAACTGCCATGTTGGCATGCAGTCAAGCTCTGCTAATGAGCTAATATTGGACCCCGGTGTGCTGAAGCAGAGAGACATCTGAAAGCTGCAGGGACACCAGCGCCCAGATGACTGGAGTTTGAGACCACTTCCCTAAATCCTCCTTATATCGTTACTCTTATTTAAAGTGAACTGCTGAGAATCTGAAATCTCTTTTCTAAATCTGTTTGTAGCATCTGTGAGTCAGAAGAGGCAGAAGGAATCACAGACAGGTGGAGTCTCAAAGAAACACAAGCCTAACCGCAAAAGCCTCGGAGTGCCTTCCAAAAGGAACAGGAAAGGAGGTAGGAGATCAGAACCGTCTGAGTTTAGATTTAAACTCAGACATTTAATTTGAGTTTAAATCTGTCTGTTTTTCAATCTTTCCATCTATCCATCCATCCATCCATCCATCCATCCAGCAGTCTGTTTTTCAATCTTTTCATCCATCCACCATTCATCCATCCAGCCATCCAGCAGTCTGTTCTTCAGTCTTTTCATCCATCAATAACAGTCCAATTCTTTCTCCGTCATCCATCCGTTTAGTTTGTTCAGCTATCCTTCATTACATAATCATTCAATCATTTATCCATTTCTTTCTTGTCTTTCCAGTTGACTTTCTTCCCCTCTATTTGTATTAATCAACTATTTTTTTTTCCCATCTCCTCATGTCTTCCACCCCCTCAGCTAACAGCAGTGACAGTGAGGACCAGTCTGTTGTCGAAGGCTCGGCCAAATCCGCAGCCTGTAAGAACACTTCATCGGACCTGAAGGCCTCCACGTCGCCCAAGTATCACGGCCGATCCCCGCCCTCCAGCCATAAGTACCACAAGCAGGGAGACCCCGATCACTCCCAGCACAGAGACAGCCATGGAAGATCGCCGCGCATCTACAAATGGAGTTTCCAGATGTGTAAGTAAAAGTTTTCTGACCTCTTTAAGTTTTTTATTCAATGTACCTTCTGGAGCCTCTTAAAAACTTTGAGAAAAAATTATAAAGAATAAGCTTTAAAACTGCTGATGTTTTTTATTTTTTATCATTTTTCAGTTTTTTTTTATTTTTTTTATTATTATTTTTTTTTTTCTTCTCCATGGAATAATTACATTTAATTTCCACAACAGTGACACTAAAGGTACCTGCCATTTTTATTTATATTAACCTTTCTTGTTATTAGGTTAGAAAACATCAGCAAATATCAACATCCCATGTAAGAAAATGTAGCCATCATCCCTTTGAACAAGTTTTATGTTTTTCTTTACATTAAAGCATAAAAATAGGGACAAAATTATTGCTCTTTAAAAATTATAATTGATTTCTTGTAGTTGATATTTATCAAAAATTATAAGATGTCTTTTAACAAAAGGTCAGGTAATATTTGTATCTCTAAACTTGTTTTATTTAGTAGAAGGGTACAAATACTGCTGCACTTTTCAGATTTTTAGCTGTAAAGATGTTAAAGTTTATATGTCATTTTCCTTCCTTGTGTTGCACAGCAAAAATTCAAAATCTTACCAGGTATCTTTGGTTTAGTTTCTAGTGGAAATATCTTAGTACTCTTTGAATAAGAAAAAACTAGGTCACAAGTAACTTGCCTTAAGCTTTTTGTAAGTCAGTAATTCCTTAATATTGATGAAAAAGTATTAGTTATGAGTAAAATAATCTGCCAGTGGAAGAAGAGATTTTCTCATATTATAAATTAAAATGTCTTGTTCCACTGGCAGACTATTTCACTTATAGACAATACATTTTCATCAATATTATTGACTTAAAACAAGCTCCCCTTTCTGGGTGAAAACTTACTTGTATGTTTGTTTTGTCTTATTTCAAATGTACAAAGATATTAGCACTAAAAACTAGACCAAAAATACTAGATTTTGTGTTTTTGCAGTGTAAGTCCTGGAGTTCGACCATCCTGCAACTTATGCAGATATTCCTGCTTTAGTACACTCAAATTAAACACATGGTTAACTACCAGGCATTTACTAAACTTGCTGATGTTCCAAGGAGGAAATTCAGCTGTTTGGTTCTGGTTTGTTGGAGCAGGAATGCATGAAAAGTTGCAGGATGTCGGCACTAGAGGATAGACATAAAAATGTTGCAGGATTCATGGAGTGTCAGTAATTAATTATCAAGGCACTATACTTTGTGTTACTAAACTCATTTGTTTTGTTTCCACTTAGCTGATTTGGAAAAGATGAGCAGTCTGGAGAGGATTTCGTTTCTTCAGGAGAAACTGCAAGACATCCGGAACCACTACCTCTCCCTGAAGTCAGAGGTGGCCTCGATCGACAGGAGACGGAAACGCATGAAGAAGAAGGAAAGAGAAAGTAAGTCAGTTCTCTGAATCTGTGCTGGGTCAAAATACAGAAAAAAACACTTGATAAACTTTCTTTTTTCGAACCTGAAGGTACAGTGGCCGCTTCCTCCTCCTCCTCCTCTTCTTCACCATCCTCCAGCTCGCTAACAGCAGCAGTCATGCTGACGCTCGCCGACCCGCCGGTACCACCTTCGTCGTCCTCGTCTCAGAACTCCGGGGTATCAGTAGAGTGCAGGTGACAGGACGAAGCCGCGAGGAGCCACCGCACGAAGCACTTAACCAGCACCCCGATGTCGCCGCCCCCTTTCCTTTTCAGCAGGATGGCGAGACGGACCTGACCGGTTCTCCGCAGCTGTTGGGGCACAAAGAACCAGACAAGAAACAAGCACTATTTTCTACTGACAACTGTTTCTTCGGCAAGCTATCCGCACTTAAGTGCACTTTTATGAAGATTGTGTTAAAGGAGAGGGAGGTTGGGGGGGATGAAATTTGTCAAAAAGATATCTAGATTTCACTTTAGCGCTTTGTTTCTTTTTAGGGCTGGGCGATATGGCTTAAAAATAAAATGCCCAATTTTTTTCATACCAAATCCAATTTCCAATTTTAACCGACTTGTTTTTGCTCTTTCTTTTCTAAAAGAAGAAATTACAGAAAATATTTTCAAAAAAGTGGCTTTTATTTCCTTCTGTGATGCAGTAGGGCCAACCTAAGATAAGTTTTGTTTAATTATGAGAATATAGTCATAATTTTTGAAGAACAAAGACACAATTTTAACGAAAAAATCTTAAAATGACTGGAAAAAAGTTTTTAATGAGAAAAAACCTTAAGTTATCAGGATATGATGTGACCACTTGATATTGTGTAGTTCTTTCTTCAAAATGCACAGATGTTTCCACATTTTAAAGTCATGCTGTTTGTAATACTTTCTTATTTCTTAAACTTGTACCACTAACTTTGCAAAATGCTTAGTGTTCCTCATTTTATCTGTAAAATGACGGTACACATTAACGTGTCCTTTTATCTTCTAAAGATAAAAGATTCCTCATTTTATGTTTAAAATAAGGAATGTTAATAAAATTAATACTTTATTCTTCTAATATTATGACTTTATTCTCATAATTAAAAAAAATATATATCTTGGCCTGATTCTGATATTTTGCCGGAGGGTTGAAATAAATTCAAAGTCCAAGTAAAAAGAAGCGGTAAAACATGCTTGTCAAACAAAATGGCCGCCCTGGGAGTGTTGACGTCACTCTGAACTATTGAAACTGAAGGAGTGCATTGGCAAAGAAAAAATCCAAATTTTCCAAAAATTCAATTAATCGATACAATCGATTTATCGTCCAGCCCCATTTATTTTATCGAGTTATTTTTTACAAGCAATAATGGTTTCCACTCATTCAAAGTTGGTATCGGATCATTTCCGCTCCGTTCTGAGGATCGCCGCCTCTCCGGCATAAAGGGCAAACAAAACGTCATTCTGCCACATTTCTCTGTCCACGCTCTTCATCTGAAGCGCTCCGTTCTCACGTACAGGAGGAAGGAGGAGGTTTTCTCCCAGCTCATCTAACTCCACCGGATGCAGATGGAAAAATGCAGTAGTGCCTTTTGCTCTTTTTGAGAATGACGGTCCGTTTTCTAAAAAAAAAACAAAAAAAAAACGCACTGACGATCGGCTTGTGAGCGAGCGGCCAGCGAAGGGCTACATCTGACGGAAAATGACGGATGCTTTCAATGTGTTTGAGAATCTACTACTGAATACTCATCCATCTTGGGTATTACTGTGGAGGGATGAAATGGGTGAATGATCACTTCATCTATTTTTTTTAAAGCCCGTCTGCTTTAATTTGTTTTCGTTTTCTCTCAGTTCATTAACTCTCCTGGCCTTCCAGCTTTGCTGAAGATGAGATTCTGTAACTGCATCAAACTAACTTCAGCTGCATCCCAATACATTGGAATATCATCAAAAGTTTGATTGATTTCACTGTATAGATTCATTTTGCGCAGTAATATGTTTTTATACTTTAGGTGATTCTGGCTTGCAGCTAATGAAACACTAAAATTAAAAAAGACCAATAAAAATGGATTTTTAGTGTAGAAATGTTAGGTTGTGACTAACAAAAGTTAATTGCTGAAGAAGCTGCTGAAGAAGGGTTTTTTCTGCAAACAAATCATTGGAAAGTTTTGTGGAAGGAAAATGTTGAAAAAAGGGGATAGCTGAAGTCTTATGATTACATTTTTTTTCTTTTTGAGGCTCTTTTTGCATGAATTACTGTGTTCAACCTGCTGCACTGCTGAGGTGTAATGGTGACTTTCGTCCTGTCTTTAATTGTCTCCCTCTTGACAACATTGATTAGATTCTTTGAGGTTTAGGTCAGGTAAATCTGTTGCCTAGATGATAATTAAATAACCAGGTGTTGGTACTTTTGACAATGTAATCGGGTTAGTAGTTATATGACACAGCACTCAAAATCATCTTGAGTAACTTTAAAGTGTGCCTTTTCTCAGTTTTTCTTTCCACTCAACTTTCCATTAATATGCTTGAGCGTAGCAGCAGTCCGCAGTTTGTGAATCTCCTTCAAACACTTCACTGGGCTTTCCTTCATAAATTCTCAGTAGGCTTCTTTCCCTGATGCTTGTGCATCTCTTTCTATCACAGTTTTTCCTTCTACTCAACTTTGCATCGATTTATTTAGATGCAGAACTCTGTGAACATCCAGCTTCATACAATAACATTTCTGTATTAAAAATCCTTTTTTGGGCGGTCTAATGGGAATGTTCAAATCTTTTGAGAAATTGAATATTTTCATTATCTGTAATCATTATATTGAACAAAGATAAATGTTTGAAAAGTTTCACTCTGGAAGAAAACTAAATGAGTTTTTACCTGCCTTACTGTCATAAACAAACTTTTCAATGATATTCTGATCGATTGTGATGCACCTTGTATTTAGGTACTGCCTAAAATATTAAAAACAAGAGTCCAACATTTGCAGTATTTCAAACATGAAGTTTTACATCTGTTTATTTTTTGTATTTTTTTTGCCACAGTAAGTTTTCTGATTTTACTCCTGAACAGTAACAGTATGCGGGCCTGTTCTCATCATCGTCCCTACCGAAACCGTTCCCTGTACTCTGAGCAGAATAAAGGTAGAGGTATTGTAAATGTGCATTTATATCACAAAGTGACGTTTGTGTGAACATTTCTAACGACATCCCTCTGGTGTTTTCCTTTGTATAAATCCCCCCACTGTATGATATCCCGAAGTTACATTTTTGTCCAGCACTTGTATGTAATTGTATGCTTTTGTTATACATTTGTATATTGAGAAGTGTTTTGAGTCGAGCTATTTAATATCTTGCACTGTTAATAACATGTACTTTTCTGTACAGACAGTTTTACGGTTTTAACTGTAGTCAGAGTGTAAATATTGAGGGTTAGAGCATGTTTATTCTCCATGAATTTACATTTTTTTCTTTCCTTCCTTTATGTTCCGTTCAGTCCAAATCCTTATTGTCTTTTTGTATTATTCCTCTTTTTTATTTTATGTTTTTTTTTTTATTTCATCTTTTCTGTAGTTTGTATTTCCTTTAGTCTTTGTTTGATTTTGCTTGTTAGAAAAGAATTATGGTGTTGGATGCGGCTGAACTGTTTTCCAACAAAACTCGGCCTGAAGCATCGTAGATTAAGACACAGTAAAGGAGCTTGTCTGAATAAAAAAGTAAAATAAAAAAAGCTCTGTAGTATTTATTAGGCTCATCTGATGATGGTCATTGTGTAATTTATTGTAAAAATGTAAGCAAAGCAGAAGCCTCTGTTTGAAATAAATGCCATAGTTTGTGAAGTATCTGTCTTTTGCATCAGTTTATTGATAAATATAAGTATTTCATATATCAAATGTCAGAAATATGAAACATTAACCTGAAGATGACAATTCTCCCATTTTTATAAGATTTTTAAAATTATATTCACTAAATTGTGTCGACTTACTTGGTCTATAAGTGTGAATTTAGTTTAACTGGATATACATAAGTTGTACACACTTATGTTATTACTTTAGCAAAGTTTTTTGTTGCTAATCCATCCTTAGTTGTACTTTCCTTTCAGCCTCATTGCATCATTGTTTATTCAAGAGAAGTGCCCACTTACTAGAAACTAAGGATTAACATGCAACAAAACACATGTGTGAGTTGGATTGCTTCATGTTGATTAGATTTTACAGCAAATCTAATTTTGCCTTTCAGCTAAAGAGTAATGAGCTTTAAAAAATTAGCTTTTGATTGCTAAGTGGATCGTATTGGACATGCTTTCCTGTCAGGAAATATGCCACTTAATTAATCTGCAGGTTTGTGAAGTATTGACTCTTTAAGTGAATGGATTAATAAATGTAAACTTTAATTATAGGCTGTCAGATTACCAGCTCCTAGCAGAAGCTTGGTGTTAAATTGAGCAGATTTGAAGCTGATAAACAGAGATAAGGGAAATAAGTTTGACATGTCAAAAACATCACACATACAGACTTTATATTTTTAATTTGGATTTCACAACAGACTTTTTTTTTACTAGAAACTGACATATTTGTCAATTTGATTAGAGTTACAAAAGACTGAAAGTGCTATTTAGGAGAGATGGTATGTCAGGGCATTGTAACATTTAATCATTCATGTAAATTTAAATATAAATTTTTAAAATTACATTTTTAAATTTCAAAATTGTTATTCTCATTTACCCATTTACTTTCTTAAAATTTAACATTTAGCCTGCAAATCTGCCACATTTTACTGGGTTTTCATGTGATACACCAGTGCAAAGTATTGCTTAATTTTGAAGTGGAACAAAAGTCCTAGAATGTTTTATATATAACAATTTGAAAAGTATTATGTGTCTCTATTTGTTGTATTTTATTGCAAATCCTTCTCAGTCAACACTTTTACAGTTGTACATCTTTTTCTGTGACGCTCAGAATAAGCGTCACAGAGAAACTCCCAACAGGTGGCGCCATTGTTAGGTCACTGTTACGGAGTGTGATTCATGATCTGCCTATCTATACTTAAATAGTACAATAATAATATTTACTCTGATAATATATGTTATATATTACATATAGCATTCCCTTTTCATTATTATTATTCATGCTACCCCTAGCTAACTTCATCTTGCTGTGCATACACGCTATTTTGTTTTTGTTTTGCTTGTTTTAAAACTGTTCATTGTTATATTGTTAGAAATAAAATTACATGAATACTTATTAATTTATTTATATAAATTTAAAAAAATGAATAATTCCAAATAAATAAATAAAAATTTTAAAAAGTCAACAGCGCCATGTTTGTAGGAGACGAGCGGAAATGACCTTGTCCTGTGGACGTTACGTCTGACGTCAGGTGATTCGTATTTCCTTTCCGCCGCAGTGTGCTAGTAACTAGCCGTGCTTGTCCATGATCGGTTTTTAAACATGATGAGTGGCAGGACGAGTGCGATGGTGGCCGGGATGTGTGGGGCCCTGTTCGTCGCGTACTGTATTTACTTTGACAGGAAGAGACGGAGCGACCCGTTGTTTAAAGAAAAGCTTCGTGAACGTAAGTTTTTTTTTTACCGACGGTGAAGTTGTGCTAGCATCGTTAGCATCATATAGCTAGCTGCAGCCCGCAAGGGCACCGCACTAAAAACTCTACATAGACTCTCCACTATGATAGATATTTACTATATTCAAGCTATTTACGAGATGAGGACGTTATTATACATATTATCTTCACGTGTGAGATAGTTTCATAATTAAACCTGACTTAATTTAGCTTTAGTCTTTCTAATCCTGTAACCACGTGTTTTCCAGTATATTTAACTCGATTCTATCAAAAGGCTGTTTTCTGTTCTTTCTCACAGGTAGAAGAAAACAAAAAGCGACAAGCGAGAAGACCGGAATGGCAAAGGTGAGCCGTTTGTGACACTGTCATTAAATCAATTATGTCTTAAATATAAAATGGGTGATCTTGGACTGTTTGCTGTGAAGTTGCCTGACCTGAAAGACGCAGAAGCCGTTCAGAAGTTCTTTTTGGAAGAAATCCAGCTAGGAGAAGAGCTGCTGTCACAAGGTAACCCTTCATCTCACATGGCGCTTTTATTAAGCTTGCATTTATAGACTTCAGTTTATAGACTCTGCATCTAATCAGATCTAATTGATGTAAATCTCGTGAAATACAAAATGTCCAACCAAATTCTAAAACATGCAAAAGCAATTATCACTTACATTTGGTGTTTTCATGAAGTGCTAAACAACTTGGTCCAATACATTTCCAGAAATGCTCTGTCCACCAGCCAGGCAACATTAGCTGCATATCCATTGACCATATACTTCCACAAATTGGAATTACAAAAATAAATTTCCTTAAAGGAAACACGCCATTTTTGAAAAATATGTTATTCCACTAAGGTATTTTTGACTGTATCAAAACTGGTATATTTTGCAAAACTGCAATGGAAACACTTTTTTGCATCACAAAAGTCATGTGATCAGCAACTCAATGTTACTACAGGAAAGATGAATAAAAAGACAGGAAGTAGTTGGAGGAAGATGGCGTAGCATGAGTTTTAATGACTAATCGCGTGAACAAACATTTGTGTGATTTTTAATTAGCATTTCTTGTTTAATAAAAACACTGCAATTTCAATAATTTATTTTTTCATGTTCAGTATTAGAGTTGCAAAGGAAGTCTTGAATCCAATATTTGGCAGGATATTATAGTGTAAGTGGTCATTAGTTTGTTCTGTTGCACAGACTTCCACTGACCTTGATGTGAGGTGTGTATCTTTTTAGTAGTTAAAGCTCCAAAATGGAGACAAAGACATTGCAATGAATGAAAAGAAAAGTCAGAAAAATGTTGATTAATAGTAATTAATATTGTCATTGCAAGCTTGAAGCAGAGGCCGTCTGATTCAGATTCAGTTGCATATATTCCAGTTTGGCCCTGTTATAGTGGGGGTTTAAAATTCAGATTCTTTTTTTCTTTTGTTAAAAAGTTGAGCCCAGTTGCTTTCCACTATGTCAAGTTGCAACAATCTTTTCTCCTGAGAAGAGCAGAATCAATCTGCTGAGACCAATTGCAGTTTGAGAGGACAGAGCAGATCCAGGAATTAAAAAAAAAACAGAAGCAATGTTCTAGGAGTTTACTCACTAATGTTACTATTTAACATTAATCTAAAACAGATTTCTAATCCATTGAGTAAATGAGTGTCGAACAAGTATACCAGAAAAATCTCCAGCACCTTGGGTACAAACTTAAATCTCAGATTCACTGATCAGTTGAAAATGATCTCAACTTGAATTAAATCAGTTTGTGCTCATAATTTTCAGCTCCATACTGTTTCGTTTCTCTGAGTTACAGTCGGATATCAGTCGAACTTGAAAATCTGCAGGATTCACGTTCTGCACACAAGTCAGATTCAAGCAGGTGGATCCAAAATGTTTAGTCTTCATCTTAAACCTTGGTGCAGCTTGTTAATGTTCAGTGTGTGGTGGAAACATCATGATAGCAGTGGTTGTCAGTGTTGCAATATTTAAGAAATTGCCAAATTTATTGAGCTATTTATCGGTTTTGAAAAGCAAACCATAACTCAAGCTGTTGAATAAATGGTCAATATGCAGATCAGATTTATATACAAGATATAGAGCTTTTAATTCAGGAGGTTGTGATTAAATGCAGCTGATGTTTGCCGTGTATGGAAGCAAAACGACAACAGTTCAGAAAATGTGGCTCCTATGAAATGTTAGTAGTATTCAATAGAATGCGAGTAGAAAATGCCGCCCTAAAAAAACGATTTATCTTTGTCACAAGAAGCTAAATTTGATGTTTAAAAACTCCCAAAACTGTCAGGATAATTAGCTTTACTATCTTATTCCACTGTATATTCAGTGAGAGCATCAATAAATTAGAAAATATGATTAAATACAGTTACTGTTTGCATTGCCGTGATACAAATCACACTTCTTTATGTGACTGTAATAAAAAATGTTTTACAAATGGTTTGTGGGACTCAGATTGCTGTCATTTAGTCAGACATAGTTACCTAAAAAAGACAGCAATAAGTAGTTTTTATTGTAACTTTTTTCTCTTTATTACAACAGTACCACAAAATATTGCAATAAAATTTTACACCCATATATTCCACTCATATTTACTCATATTGGGATGATTTATAAAAAATTTTGTTCTCATTACAAATGGCCGCCACAAGTTTGAGATGAGAGCAAATTAGAAATCTGAAAGGTGAAGCAGGTTGTCCCAAAAGTTTTTTTTCTTTTTTGTTTTTAAACTGTTGTTTCTAAATGTATTTTTTTATTTTTCTTGTCGCCTAATACAATGACCTATCTTATAATTTTCCTCCTCTTCACTTCGACCCAGGTGAGTTTGAGAAAGGTGTCGACCACCTGACTAATGCGATCGCAGTGTGCGGTCAGCCGCAGCAGCTTCTGCAGGTCCTCCAGCAGACGCTGCCTCCTCCCGTCTTTCAGATGTTGCTCACCAAACTGCCCTCAATCAGCCAGGTGAGAATCTTCTTCCCGTCAGAAACGGCGCTGCAGCATCCTTAGAAAACCCCTCAGTCGCTTCTGTAGCTTCTGGGACAAGAAAGGGTGCAAGATCAAACTTAGAGCCATCCAAAGCTGAGAGCAGAGTTACTGTAGCTCTTTGCTATTTCACCTCTAAGACAGAAATAGATTGAAATCAACACATCATTTATAATTGAACAGCTTAATACGGTGTTAATTTTTTTGTTTCTGTTTTCAGCGAATCATCAGCTCCCAGGCTTTATCAGAGGATGACGTCGAATGAATGTGCAGACGAGTTGGAGACAAAACTGCTTTTACTTCTCCTTTAAAAGGGTTTAACAGTGATTATTGCAGCGTTGTTGAATATTGAAGACTGTTGTGACTTATCAGCCCAAATACGACATACTGTACGATATTCTGGAGTTAAAAGGAACTCTTAAGTTCGTCTCTCCTCACTCTCATCAGACATTGTTTTATAGTCGTTTTGTTTGTTGTTTTTCCTCAATGTGTTTTTTGTTTTGGTTGGAGCATCATGACAATAGTAATGAATGAATTAAAGTAGACAATTTGTCTTATATTACGGGGGGGAGAAGAAGAAGAAACAAAATGTGTTAATTTCTGTGAAAATGCGTTGGCATTGTTGGTTTAATGTTATTTTTATATTCTAGTCTGTCACCCATTTGTGTAAAACTCCATAATAAAACATTAAAACAGGTTTCTGACTGCAGTGGCTCTCTACTACTTTTTTCCACCCTACCTGGTGATATTCCACTGAAAACAGACGCTGGTCAGTATAAACAAAAAGCTGCAATAACCAGATGGTGGAACTACAACCTCGACTTGAACTTAAGACATTCAGTTTTCTTCACTTCACACTTACCATCAAATAATCTGAATCCGATTATGATATTTCAAATATTTGCTCATTTACGTCCTATTAAGTCAAGGTCTGCAGAAAAGTGACGAAAGGATCATCCAGGGTGGAAAGTTTTTGAGAAATTGGTAAAAAGTCAAGACAAACTGGTCTTGTGTTCAAAGTCAGACTTAATAGGTCTGACTTATTAATATATTTCTATATTAATTGGTTCTCAATTAATATAGGAAAAAAACCCATTTTACAGGCTCTTTATATAGGACAATGTTGCAATCTTTAATTATTGACATATCAAATTCACATTCTTTACCTCTTATTCCCCAAATCTTGTGAGAATTTAACATTTAGTCATCAGTATTTTGGTTTTTCACTCATGAAAAACTTATTTTACGACTTGAATCTCTTAAGCTTTAAATCTAAGTTGAACTGAATATGTTATAAGAACAACTCTTACTGGGAATATTCTCAAACTAACATCTAAAGAACCAGCTTAGTCTCAGATAATCTATTACTTCTTGATTTATATATTTTAAAACTCTGAAAACCAGAAGGTAGTTTTGTATTTGTGAGTCCCTGCTATTCAAGCAGGTTAAAAGTCAACACTTTAAACTCAGAATGGTATGAAACTTAAGAAAGAATTTCTTTTGTTCTGTTTGTGTGACTACCAAACAGGGAGTCTCTGTGTCTCTGGTTTAAAAAGTGATGTTGCAACTCAGAAGCTGCTTCGTGCAAAGCAAACATTCAGGCTTGGCTAAAATATCCCAAAATCACTTCAGAGTTAAAAGTAACTTCAGAAGAAGTTACTTTTTTCATTGCAGTGGCAGCATCATGCTCTAGTTGTTAGCAGATGGATTATTGTCAACATTTCAAAAACAAAATGTTACTAAGTATGTTTGGTCTAGTTTCTAGTGCAAATATTAAAATAATTAAAACTAACTGAGAAAATGTCTTGTTAAAAGCTAAATAATCTGCCAGTTGAACTACTTTTAAAAAATCAATATTAAGGAATATTTTTAAAACACGCTCCTGTATCTTCTCCAAAACTTACTTGAAAGTTAGATTTGTCTTATTTCAAGTGTACTAAGATATTTGCACCAGAAACTAAACAAATATGCATGGTAAGATTTTGTGGCTCTTAATAATTTTGGCAAAAAGTAACAGAGAAACAATTAATATTTTTTTTAAATATAGACATAACAAATGTTAGTTTTGATAGAATAATTGCAGTAAATTTCCAAAAAAAGAATAACTAAAAAATGAGAGATGTATAGAATTTATTTATTTATTTATTTTTGTTTATTTTTTATTTTGGTGCAAATATTTTAGTCCACTTGAAATAAGACTAATTTAATTGACAAAAAACTTATAACAAGTCAAGTGAAATGATCTGCCAGCGGGACTAGTATTTTTTAAAAAAAAATCAATATTAAGGACTTAATTAATTAAAACAAGCTCCTATAAATTGCTGAAAAGTTACTTGAAAACTAATTTTGTACTAGGATATTTGCAGACAAAACCACTTGGTAAGATGTATAAGATTGTGTTTTTGCGATGTAGACTTTAACTGGGTTTATATTGGGACAGATTTGGTTGTTTTCCAGCAGAACTACACAGGATCTACGTCACATTAAAGCTGAAAAGTGATTTGAAATAACTCCCTTGATGGAATTATTAGATCCACTTTTTTTTACCAGCAGATGGCAGCAGTCTTGCACAGGAAAGCCCAACTGTGCTTTGCTTTACTGATGTGCAAGACTCAAATATTTTTCGATTCTCAAAATGATAAAATACCAAATGTGGCATGAAAACATGCGCACAGGGGAGCATAAATCAAACCTGGTGGTGCCTTTTTGTTGCCATTCATAACATCCAGGCACCACCAGGATAATGTATGACTGCTGTCATGAGTTTTCTATTTCTGTGTCCGGCCAGCATGCGGAAACCTCAGCTCCTGTGAGTCCCCTGACCCACAGCGTGTCTTCGGTATGAATGGCTGTATTGTGTGTGCATGAGAGCAAAAGTGGAGCAACCAAGTTTAGGAGAAGGGAGTGGGTCTGGTCCGGTTTGGAAGACAAATAGAGGCGTAATTATTTTTATCCCCCTCTGCAGCTGTTATTCCGAGAGCGCTGGCCAGAGGAAACTGGGCCACGAGGTTGCCAGGAAACGAGAGCAAAGACGGAGGGAATAAAAAAAAAAAAGTTTTTCTACAATGAGGAATGAAAAGTGGAACGACGGCTCAGAAATGTCAAGTGAAGACTAAATGGTGGTCACTGTTCCATCCATTTTCCATGAACTCATGAGCTGCTGTTAGAGTCATTTGGTGGAGCTAGAGAAGCCTTTTTGGCTTCAAGTCTCTGTGCGGGAAAAACGAGTTAATCTTTCATTTTGGAGAAAGATGCAGAAGGTAAATCTGAAACTTTGGTCTGCTTCTGGCTGTGCTGCCCTCCCAGTTTACCACAGCTCTGCGTCTCCCATAAATAAACAGCCAGCCACTGGCTGTGGCTCTGTGGTTCCTCCCCTGCAGACTGGCTGAAAGGTCACTGAAGGATACCAGACCACTGCTGGCTGCTCTGGGGGTTTGCAAACAGAGATGAAAAAAAGAAAAAGCAATAAAAATCTTCACAAAAAAGCAGACATTGTTGTTGATTAGGATGACAAAGCAAAATCTTCTGTTTTTGTGTTGCACTGCGGGATCTTTCGTGCAAAAATCCAATTTAAGTAACAGGTGTTTGTGGTCACATTCGTGTGGGAAATACTTTTAATTTTACTGTATTGTCTGCATAATGATAATGAGTCAGCGCTTTGTAGCAGGCATTAAAATGAACCAACTACCTCTAGCCGGGCAGTAGGGGGCGCTGTTGCTCCAGGCTGGGGTCTAATCTGGGAGCGCAGCAGATCCAGTTGACAGCAACAACAATGGCTTTGCCTGCAGCAGAAACTGTGTTTTCACCAGTTGATACACATTTTTATTCCCCCAACTTTCACATGGCGACAGACTCCAACCTGTTAGTTTACTAAATCAACCGGAAATAGCCCGTTTTTTAAATACACTACACCCTAAAACGGGTGGAGGGCTTAGAAAAGCAGCCAGAGGGAATCCAGACTTGAGAGCATCGTAATTACTGTAATAATTTGAGATCTTGTCAACAAATTATCCACAACAGCTCATGACCTTTTTGCATGGTGCTGTTTCATAGTGTGAGTTTAAATGTCAGGCGCTTGATTGCAGCCTCTGTGCAGCGAGTGTCATCTGAACGAAGTGGTGGAGATGTCTGGTTATGTAGGAGCAGCTGTGTTTGGGAGTTTAAGGCAGCCAGAAATAACTCGGTTGTGTGCAGTTTCTATGGCAGCTTCACGTAGGCTCTGCTGCACTGCTCCACATTTGATATCCTCAGAGTGTTGCCTCTAAGTAGTTTTATACTGGGAGTAGCGAAGGCCGATGTGGCAAAGACTGTTTTATTTCCAGTGAAAGTGTGATTTTATAGGCTGCATCACTTTGTGAATATATTACAATTACTTAGTCAACCGAAGTACTCCAAATCTCCTAACCTTCAAACCAAACACTCAGAGAACATAAACTCGATATATCAACATATTTAAAGGGAAAGGAGGCCAGTAATCTGCCTTGGATTAAGACAATAATGTTATCTTTCCCATATTCATCACATCAGTTTTGTCAAAATTCAAAACAAAAACTTTACTTCAACTAAAAATATCGAATAAGGATACAGCGGATTGGGTCACCTTGAGTAATAACTGAACGCTATCAAAGTATTTATGCAAAAATTTAATACAGTCATAAAAGCAACAGATGTCCTTGCTTCTATTGAATAATAACATGATTATTACAGTTAGGATAATTAAAGCACGTCTCGCTTTTGATGGGAATCTTATAACAACGAGGAGTTAGCAGACGCTAGCCAGCTTCCTCGCTCTTTTGATAAGACCTGTTGATAATTCAGCACTATCAGTCTGATAGAAAACTGACTGTGTTCCCCGTAACAAGAAAGTGCTTTAAGCATTAAATCATGGTGTGAAACTGGAAACTAAAGCGGTGCCACCTATCACTGTTATTAAGATAGTGGTGTTCAAAAACAAAAGGCATAACGCAATAGGCTAGCCAGCATGTAGCACTACTAAAGAAACAGCTGATATTAGCTCTCTAAAAAACAAGGCGTCAAAAAGGAATGACATTATGTGCAAAGAGCAATTGAAAATTTAACCCAACTATTGACAGTGCAGTTTTCGCAGATTCACTGACTCAATGATTGTGGAACATGTCTGAAAATTATTTTTGGATAATTCGCTTGTTTGCAAATTTCCTTGTAGAGAACATTTAAAATATTCAAAAGAAAATGCAACTTGTGATGTAGGCAGTTGGGCTTGCAAAGCAGCCAATCAAGCAGCGCCATTCATTTCCCTTGGCGCTGATTGGCTGTAAGCTGTAAGAGCGGAAAGTAGGAAAACTGTGGATGTTAGCTTCTGTGTTTTTGCCAAGATGGTTTCCACTGTGCGGAATAGTTCATGTTAAAGTTATTAAAATGGGAGCTGCGTTTCCATTACAAATATGCACAAAACTTCGCAATTGCGGTGTTGTTAAAATCACGGGAATAAGCTAGTTCACACGATGAGCGCCACCATCCTCCTACCACTTCCTGTCGACTTCTCCTTTTCCGCCGAAGAAGATGATCTTTTCCGCCGTCTTCTTCGGCGAAAATACACTAAATTGGATACAGCCAAAGAAACACCTCATCCTTTCACAAAGTCTTTTCGAAATTGCCGTACTTCCATTAAGAAAATTTATTTTCGTAATTCCAATTTGCGTGATTTTATAGTTAATAGAAACACAGCTAATGTTTTTAGAGGCAGTTGTGCTCCCAAATAAGAGCCTATGTCAAGTCATATCGCCCGGATCTATATGTGATATTTCCCCCTCTCTCGGTGTCCTGCGGCGCATGTCGTGGCCGTGCTGCTGGTGTCTGCAGCCTGGCGAGGGCAGGAGGCTCGGGAGAAGCACCAGCCACGTCGAGGCTACTTCGAAGCCCCTCACGGTAGCAACACGCTTTATTTAACCGCGAGTTTTTCACTGCCATTCACCACTGAGGGGGCGGAAAATAGGAAGAAAAAATTTCCAAGGCACGTCCTAAAAATAAAGCGGCGCTGTACGTGCTGAGAGTATTAACTTTCACACAGATGACCCATTTTCCATCTCAAAGGGTCTGAGGTTGGGTGGAAAAAAAGCGTGGTGATGGGGAGGGTGGAGTCAACAGTTTAGCCAATCACGTGAACCTAAAGCAGGCTACAAATCCTGGTGGATTTCTCTTCCTCTGTGGGGTAATGTCTTTCTGTCATCTGTTTTTTCCATTCCTCTGCTGCTACAACACCCCCTCCAATCTCCTCCACTGTAATTTTGCTTCTTCTCCTGCCCTTCCTCCACTCTCCAAGCTGGTTTCCCCCTCTGAACTCACTTGTTTACATTCTTTTTCAGTGTGAGCCGGAGAGCTTGGACAAAAACCCAAACCATAATGTGTGACTTCTCCTCTCTAATAATGTCACCCGTCATCCGCCCACCCACGAGGCCTGCAAACATGCATTTACTCATTGCCAAATTGCTTGATAGAACCAAAAGAAGAGAAGCAAACGCATCACATGACCTGTGAATTCCTGTTTACGCTCTGCGGTTTTAGTGCTTTTTTGCTTTGATAACGTGCCTCGTGTAACAGCTGAAGAGAAACGAGAAGGGTAGAAGTGAGCAGGGCTGCAGAGACAGAGAGATCATGTCATGTGTCGTCAGCATTATGTGCATGCACGATGTAGGCAAGAGGTGAAACTAGATGGGGGGAAGAAGGGTTGCCAGATCTGACTGAAGAGTTTCCAGCCCAAACACAATGTGGAAGCCGCCCAACTCCAAAATAATCTCAACCGCTAATGAAACG
>CAEFZX010021470.1:0-55190 GCA_903066825.1 Alfaro cultratus
GCCCTGTCAGGTTTTTCTACAATCTAATCTACAATTTTCATAGTCATGAAAATAAAGAAAACCATTTGAATGACAAGGTGTGTCCAAACTTTTGGTCTGTACTGTATAATTCAACGTATCGCCAATCCATGTAAACAAATTAAAGTTCTCCGAATGAAGACAATCAGTGCTTAAGTGGCATTTAATCTCCCTGACATACACCTACACACAGTTTTACAGCAGTCTTCTCTTCCACAAGTAGCACCCCTGTCCTTCTGTCATACTAATGAAAATAAATCAGTTGTATCAATAGAATTCCTCCCACTCATTAAAGTTGTCAGCATTTACAAAAAAATAAAAAAAAAATAAAAATCTCACAGGGATTTGACCATAAATCAGTAACAGTTTCATTGTTTATTTCCGTTTTGCTCCATTCCTTTATTTGCAATTGCAGCCGTTCCCCTGATCAACTGGGTTCAGACTTTGTTAAAATAAATAGTTTGCATTCCTTTTTCACTTTTTCTGACACGACACAAGCATTAGTTTAAGCAAAACTATGTAGCACACTGATATTTACGGCAAATATCTAAACTAAGAAAAGCTTGGCTTTTCCACGGTTTGTCTTCAGTAAATAGTAATTCATGCAGGTACAGTGGGATTTCGCTATAACCCTACTTCTTTATTTATTTACTATAGTCACAGTTTGTTTGCACCAAAGTATTTTTATGGATATTTGTGAGATGCATTTTAGGAAATATCTAATGCCTTCAGAAACTTGAGGCAGGTATGGAATAGAGTGGGAGTATTAGAGTTAAAATGTGAAGACAAGCTGAAGATCTGTTGGAAGTCAAAAGGATATAGTATTAGATTTATTTATTTCTATATCCACTTATTCATGCAGGGTCACAGTGGGGCTGGTGACCATCTCCAGCACTCACTGGGCAGCAGACAGTCTGGACAGTTGCCAAGACATAAAACAAAAAATTTAATTAATAAATCATTTATCAAAAATAATAACCCAAACTTAGCTGTTGACTTGCTGTTTTTCATAAAAGCAACTAGTCACCAAAATAATTTAAAATTCAACCCATTTTCCTGAGATGTCGTGGCGTCAAAGATTTATGTTCAACACCTTTTATGGTCTCTTTTTTTTTTTTTTTTTTTGCATTCACAGACTTTCTTTTACAGCCTTTGTGCGGTAACTACATCTTTGTCAAACCTGGTGTGACTGGAGGGATGCTGCAGCATTGTAAAAGCCCACGATTTGAGCCTTTTTCTCCCACCCGTCACATTTTCATATAAAGAGCCGGCAGCCTATTGAACCTCATTACGGCTCTTGCTTTCAGTGCCTCGTGGCCTGATAATGAATACCTCTTTTGGGGGGTATGGCAGCATGAGAGTAAACAGAACTTGATTTCCTTTACACCTGTCACACAGAAACACAAAGGTAAACACCCGTGCTGACAAGCAGAAAAAAAAGCAAATGGGCTGATTTGGTACCTGTTGAAACACCTGGTGAACTAGTGTATCTCTGAAATATGCAAAAAGAAAGAAATTATGGCAGAAAGAAAGTCAAAGAACTTTTTCATGACCACACACACACACAATATATATATATATATATATATATATATATATATATATATATATATATATATATATACTGTATACTGAAATTATGATGGGTGTTTTTGAGGGTTAGGAGAGCTGTCGGTTGGGAATACGGGGGGATGCATTTGCAGTCACACTGCAGTAATGGAATCAAGGACTGATGAGCGTGCATACCAGGCTATTTACTCTGTCTGGCTCCAAAACAAAAAGCCACAGTCCACACTATTTTTCTTCCAGTGGTCCTTCCACCCCATCTCACAACATATGTCCCCCTCCATCCTCTCCCCTCCAAACCTTCCCCTGTATGAACTCTGAGTTAATCATTTAGAAATAATTAAATTCAATAAAGTGGAACAGATTAAATAAGAAACAACGCCTGGGCGTTAAGGGGCAGGGTGCGCAGCAGCGGCAGCTTCCTCCCTCCACTGTGTGGAGGAGCAGACAACGTACTGAAACCGAGACAGGAAGCAAGAAAACGAGGGAAAAGGAGGCGGAATTACCCGCAACCTTATCGCCAGCATGAAGAATTTGACAGAGGATAAGAGAATAAGCCAAGAAGCAGAAGAAAGGATGTGCACAGCAAAAGAGGGAAAAAAAGCTGTGGGAGTGTTTAAATATTCATAAAGGTTGAGCAGTGATGGGTGGTGACGTAGCGCAATGAGGGAAATGGAAGCAACTGAGGGGAGGGCGGCAAATAATGAGCGTGGAGAAAGACACCCTCATGCTTTACAACACAGCTGGAGGCTCACTGTGGAGGAGAGACTCACAAGTATAAATGTGCAATTATGGCCAGCCTAACCTCACCTAGACATGAGAGATGAACAAATACGAGATGAGCACGAGCAAATCTGGTCGGATAAAAAGATAATTGGACTTTTGCACATGGTTTTCTATATTTTAGTAAAAATATCAACAAAAAGCATGTTTCTTTTTTTTACTAGTCTCCCTCTTTTATCATGTCTGCAACAACACTCAATCTCACAAGATTTAATCTGTTTTATCAGAAACACAGAAATTGCTCAGAAATGGAAAAAAAAGAGGAAAATAACCTCAGAGATCTTCTGTTTTTATTCCTTTCACAACTAATATTTTATTAATGAAGACTTCTTGTGGGTGATTTGACAATGATATCATTACATTTTGTTTTGACAGGAAAGTCAAGACTTTATTGTGGTTTCCAAATGTAATACCATAACTCTTAGTATAACAGCAAGAGCATTTCTGAACAATATTAAATCAGATTACACAAGTCAGCTAACTTGAGTAAAGTACGATAAACAGTTAAGAGTTGCTAAAGACTGGAGGGTAAATTACATCCTTCTTGTTTTTCCGAGCTCAGTAAAAATTATTTTAATTTGAAATGTAAGCAACAATAACACCATTAAGGTAAACTGCACATTCCTTGAGGTCATTGGTTTTTCTTCAATGGGTTTCTAAAAGGTATCATATTGGTAGCAGTAGTAGAAATAAAATATAATTTTTCTTCCTTTATCATTTCATCACCAACACACAGATAATCTTCTATGTGACATCATATCCATTAAGGACAAAATTACAGTGGCATAGTCTAAACACATAATACATCCAACTTTCACAGTTATTTTACAAGAGGACATTGGTTTAACTGGTTATTCACAGTTCACAGCACTGTATATATTCTGAAGGCTCTTTATCTAGAGGTTTGAATGAAGTTGTGTCTCAGCTTATTTGATGTATTGGCACTAAAAACAGAGCATGGTCTATTTTAAGATTTATGTTGCTATTTTAGCAGTCTTAAACCAATTAGAATCCAAAACCAGACAATTATGGTTTGACCACAAACCTCTGGATAAAACTTACCTGAAGCTGTAGGCATTTACTTTGTTGTAACAAAGTAAATGCAGCTACATTTATTTTTTTGCTGTAGTTCAGTGGTTGAAACAATTCAGCTTGTACTGCCTTGTGTTTGCTTCTGAGGGAACGTTTTTATGACGCTGCATCGGATAGACAACAGAGACAAAAACTGAACCGTTTAAATTCTCAAACTGCTTCATCACTTTAAATATGGAGAAGATGATCCATTTTATTCCTTCGCAATCTATAATCATATCACCCCATAGAAAAAGCTTTTATTCTTTGGTTGTGGGTTCCATCATTGATGTTAAGTAATTTTTTTGCAGTGATTTGGATCAATCCTTCTGTGAGGTGAAGGATTTTTAGTGCTTGTAGAATGATTTTATCAGACTCCAAGAACTGATCAGATTTATCCATCTTTGCACACTTTTTTTTTTTACTTTAAATTACTTTAGACAGCATAAAACTAAAGGACATTTGTCTTCGCTTTCTTGTTTTACCCGTTCCTTTTTTTTCAAGCTACAGCGAGAGATGTAATTAAGATTACCTACGTTTCCTTATCCTAAACTCACCCTGAAGCTTTATTGTTCTTTGGCCAGCCAGTTGTAACGCTGACCCAGCAGGTCAATGGAGGACAATGTGCATAGGAGAAGGATTGAGATGTGCTTAGCATAATAAATATACACTAACATCCTTTCATGTGGTGAACTGGCAGATGTGAAACTTAATCGACTTACCCTAAGGAGAACGTAAATGTGTTTTGTATCTATTTTTGCGCAGGGTTTTGTTGCTTGACCACTTGCCTCAGCAAAACAGCTGACCATGACAAATATTCCTCCCATCACTGCTGTTAATGGAAGAAACTCATTGAGTAATTTATATCTATTTTTTGTTTATATATATTTTCAGCAGACATGACTTTTAAGATAGATGGAGCATCTGGAATGCAAGGCATCAATTATCTGCATTGTTTTGAAAGTTTGCTGTGGCTTCTCTAAACTCCCTCTTGGCTTTGCACTATTGACCGGGCAGCTTCAGATTGGACATGAACACTGTATTAGTGTGATTGGTTGGATAGAGTTGATCCATGCTGGGGGCAGCCTGTCTGTCGGCCTGCTGCTGCTCCTGCTAACCAATCTCACAGGAAAAATTGGAATTCAATTATTCTGGCCGGAGAAGCCAGCCTTTCTCTCTACTTCTTTCTTATATGTGATCCTGTCTCTCAGCCCTTTAAAGGACTTGATCCTTTTGCTATCATTCTCATTGTCTCCTCCTTTTTCTCCTTATTGTAGCCAGATTTGTTTTTTGGGGGGATTTTTTTTTGTTCATGATGGCTGTTGCTAGCCAAATTGATGAGGAAGGATTGAGGGAATTCAATTAGTTTATCATTGAGAGTCCTTCCCTTGTTTACTATTCACCCTCACATTGGTGCACTCCATCAGATGGCCACTGATCTCTCCTTTAGCGTTATCCCTTTCTTCCAGGTATCTTCTATGCCCTCGTCCCGCCTGCTCCCAGCAGTGTTATAAATCCTTATTGATGGAAGTATGAGGACATGAACGGAGAACCAAAACACAGAGAAAAAAAAAAAAAAAGAGGAGAGGGTTAGTGAGGGAAGACAGCCATGAGATGCAGTTGATGCCCAGAGGGGCTATTAAAAAGAGAAAGAAGAGATAAATAGGCGAGAAAGGGTGGTGTGGTGCTATAAAGAGAAATGATGGGATAATGGAGTGAAAAACTAGAAGATATAAATAACTGGTTATGTTGGCAGCAGGAGAAAAGAAGATGAAGAGATGAGAGCTACAAGGGGCTGGAAGATGGACAAATACTGATGGACAATCTTGAAAGGAACAGGAACTCCAACGATGACCAAAATGCCCCAAAAAGTGGAGATGGAAAGAAAATGCACTGGGAAAAAAATGTCAGAGCTCTTAGGAAATGTGTTCAAGATTGACATTTAATTTGTGATGCAACTTGTTTTGAAATTTACTGAAAAAAAGCATCCCACAGTTCTATACCCATGATCAAAAACTTACAAAAGTTCACAAAAAATTGCATGAACAAAATCTCAAGCTTTTACAGCACAACTTTCAAACTGTTCTCAAGATCTTTAAATGCCGCTTTCCCTGTAAACTGATGTTTTAGTGGTATGGGTGTTTTTGATGCTTTGCAATATTGCTGTGTTAAAAGGGTGAGAGTGCCTAAAAAAGCACTCACCGTCACGTAACGCGTTCCATCACTGGTCAGCAGGTCATAACATGTCCGGTCAGGGTTTCTAGGAGTATCATACAGGGTCTGCTTCGTTTGGCAAACATTCTCTAACTGTACACTGTGAGTTTTCAAAAGCTGTAAATGCTGCACTGTTTTGCTGTACTCAAAGAGATGAAAGTGAATGATCAAAGACAAAAAGTGTCCCAGAGTTGCTGAGATGTCAGAAGAAATCAGCAGAGCAACGGGAAAAAGTCGAGCACCACTTATGAGAAGCAGAGGGTGACTTCTAGGTTTCAAATTAACTTGTAGACTTCTGGTTTCTTTACTGGTTTGAGAATTATTCCCTATAATTGCCAGTTTACATTAGAACAAGGGTAAAAAACATAAATGAAAAATAAGGAAAGGGTTGCTAAGTCAAAGAAGTCTAAGTAAAGATGCCAAATTAAAAAAAATGCAGTATTTAAGGAAATGATGAAAACAAGAAAGGTCCTCAAAGCGTAAGACTGAAGTTCACAGATCTTGGTTAAATTTTAACCAACTCTAGATGTTTCTCAGTATAAATGACATCTAGAGTCGATTTGTAGAATGTTTAGGAAAATATAACCAGTGTAGCACCTATGAGGCTTATTTTAAAGTAACACATTTTATTTGTCTCACTTTGCTTTGATGCACATGAAATGCAAAAGTCACTTGAGTAATTTCTAACCTCAGAAATCATACAACTGTTCTGTGATGTCTTAAAAAGTTAGTTAAAGAACATTATTGAAGAAACAGCGACATAAAACAAGGAAGGGAGAGGGAAGAGGATAAGAAGTCCATGGCAGGAGAGCGATGAGACAGATAATCCGAGTACAATCGAGCTTTGTTGACGACAGACAGGAAAAGAGTCTTATTTTTTTTAAAGTTATACGATTCTCATTTCTTTAACTGAAGTAATCAGAAGATGGCAAGACTGAATGAGAGGATTCCTGATTGGGAGGTGGAGCAGGGAGAAATCCCGCTGAAGTGGTTCAGCTGCAATTCATTTCTTCCCCTCAGCTTCCCAGCTAATGAGCGGGTGCTGGATTGGACAATGAGGAAAAAAAACTGTGTCCCACTCTCTCTGGGAAGATGACCTCAGCAGCTTCAGCAGGAATTACTTTTTTAATTGTTTTAATTTTATATCAATCCATGCGCACTTTGGCGGTATCACTCTGCTCAATGCAAACACAAACAGGGCAAGAGTACGTTGCCCAGGCCAGCAGTGGTCAGACAGATCAATGCCCTGCAGTGCAAAAAGGCCATTTGAGGCTACAAAAGTATATTAATATAATCACCCTTTAATGTCCAGAGGAAAATCCAATGGAGAATCTTCAAAATAGTTAGTCACAGACTATGTCAGTCCAATCTTACCTATTTCAGCTCGTCTGTGAATGGTAGTTGTACAAAGTTTTGAATCAGAAGGAATAAATACAAAGAGAAGTCTAATTTGTCATGTTCTGCAAAAAAATATTTGTGTATATTGTAAATATGACGTAGTTTTTACATTGATTTCACAGTTATACATTGCTTTCTGTTAGTCTATTACAGAGAAAATAAATATGCTGACTTGTGGCACAAAATTTGAAAATATTCAATGTACTATTTTTATTTTATTTTTGTCTATAATATTTTTGTTAGGCACTGTGTTTTTATTTGTTGTTCTTTGTCCGACATTGTTTGAGTAGATAAAAGCTTCTTGTCAACTATTTTCCCAAACTTTCAGGAAGTAATTCTTGAATCAGTTTCATGAGATTTTTTTTATTTTTTTGCACAGTCGCAGGCCTTTTGATACATGTCTCATAGAATTTAAACCTTTCAAAACACCTGGGATAATTTATTAGGCGTTCCTTTTTAAGTCATTCATGGCAGAGGCTTAGACAAAGCTGCTGATCCCTGGGGGAGATAGCAGGGCGCGACCGCTTTTGATTAGCATGCTGTTTTGGGAAGATAAGATGGCATGGACATTCAGTGGAAGACTGGTAAGTTAAAAGGCTTTTCTAGACCAATCGTTATAAACATCATTTTCCTTTCTTTTTTTTTTTTAGGGAATTGCCTGGGAGCAAGCAAATACAATTTGAGGTTGTTTTTTTTCCCTGAGTGTGTGAACATGTGTGGGTATACAGCCACAGAACTGAAGGCACAAGAAAGGAGGGTGGAGAGGTAAGGAAAATCCGTGCTGTGTACATATATTTCTTTTTATGTGAGAGTGAGCCTTTGAAATCCCCAGAGACAAAAACCTCAGTTTCTTATCTGTCCTTGTGTTTCAAAATGGGATAAAAGCAATCTTCAAATGGCATCTGCAGTTGAGGAGCACTTGAACCCAATCAGCAACGGTAAGACCCAAATGGACCACAGGAGAGTTTCTGTGGTAAAGGAAGCTTAATGTCAATCAAACCAAAAGAAAAAAAAAAAGCCCATAGTCACCACATAACTCATGTCTTCTACCACAGGCTGAGGTAATATAAGCACTAAAATTCTCAGATGTGGAGGAATACAGTATTGTCCCTAAGAGAAAATGGCACAGCTTTGACTCAGCAACAGATGCAAGGAGCCTGAAGTTATGGGGCTAATCACACAGGGGGCAGCTACAGCCCTGTGACGGGCTGTTCATTTATTTCATTGCCAAGAAAAAGTCCTGTCTCCGTTTTGACCTCCCATGCTGGTAACACCCCTGCAGGATACATACACTTCACATCTCTTCTTCCCCCCCCCCTTCATGCACAAAGCTTTGCAGGAATTTAATTCCTCAAAAACTTGTGAGGACTTGTGCCAAAGCAACTCTCATTCAACGTATGTGGGAGGGCAGTGTTAAATGTCAATGGCAGCACAAATGATATGCGCTCACAAATGGATACTCTGTGCGGCTGTGATAATGGACAGGGCTGGGCTGATGTCAAAATATGAAGCTGTCCATGTCTCAGCCACACAGGTATTGTATAACAGAGTAGCATTTGGGTTAATAAAACAATGAGGAGGTAATTTTTGGTTGGTATTCTAAAAAGCTTGCCTGTTTGTTTCAAAAATACTGTAATTTAATGGTAAAAACAGAATTTGCTCCCTTAATTTAACTGCTGGTATCTATTTGGGATATTTCTTATACTGTCAAAGTCACATGTTTTAAAAATTTGTTTCAAATGTTTAATGAAGAACAGTCTGTCTCAAAATAATGTGCACTTTCAGTACGACATGCATAATGTTTACTAAGACTCGTTGTCATTCTAAATTTTTATTTTCCCTTATGTATTTCAATGAGTGTCACATGTATTAGTTTGGTTTACTTTCACTCATAAAAATTGAACTTTCTAGTTAGGAGACAGGTTTATGTCTCCCCCCAAGATGCCTGGTCACACTAACCTTTAACTCTCTTTGGTTGTTTCTCTTGAGGTCTGTGTGACTGACAACTCCCTAAATGAGTTCTCTGTAAGGGCATGGCCTCCTTGTGTTGAGATTAGTGCTGCTGCCACTGCAATTTTTACTGTGTTGACTACTGTCAAGCAGTAACAGCAGGCATTAACACCTTGGACTTCAAGGTACAGAACATCCCTCAAGCAGGGATTTAGACTCAAGAAGGATCAGATCAAGAGTCATTAATGTCATATGTACAGAAAATTGGACTTCACATGTTAATATCCTTGATGGTCTTTTGTCAAATTCTGAATGATATCTATATATGTCAAATCAATTCATGCTCTAAGTTGCAGCTTTGAACGCAACACCATGACAGTGACAAAACGCAGTTAATTAACCTTCAATGTGTTCAGGTACCTCTGCGCACAGTTGTGACTTCAAAATAAAGAAAATAATGAGAAATGAGTTTATAGAATTCAATCTGAGAGAAGAACTTGTTTGAGTCTTATAAATTCTAAAGGGATTAGTGTTGGACAGTGTTTGGCAGAGAAAGAGAGGATTATTGCACTCGCTTCGATCTGTTATTTTTTATCAGGTGAGATATGCTGTATGTCACTGTACATGTGTGACAATCCCTACCTAGATCCACTCAAATCTAGCGCTGAAGGACATGGAGGAGAAAGTAAATTTAGGAGAACTCGTCCTATATGAAAGCTGAAAGAGGCCACTGCTGTGTCCATGTGACGAATGTGAAAGTGGCGGTCACTGATGCAATGCGGTTTGAGAAGAAAAAAACCCGTTATGGGCAGGAAACTGCTCAAGTCGGCACTTATGCATGCTTAAAGGATCACGACACCCAAGGTGGCACGTATAATAAGAAAAGATTTACACGGCGTCAGTGGGTGGTGCCGCCCTGCTGTGTAGCCATAGCAGCAGATCATGTGGAGAGTACAGATTCCTGACCAGGTGTCCATGCTTCTGTCTGACAAAACGTGCTTGATCTGTTAGGTTACTTTAGTACTGCATTTCCTATAAAAAGTTTTTTTTATTAGTAACTGTGGCATTATGTTTAGAGTGCATGTTTCCAGCATTGCAAAGATAAAGTCACGGAGAACTTGAAATTGAGGTTATCAAAGTTAGAAGTGATTAGCTGTTGCTAAAGGACATGGCAAGGGTGACGACAGCCAATCATTGACAAATAACTGAAGGAAAAAAGCAAAAATAGAAAGAATCCGATCACGAAGTCTCAAAAAACTAAATTCATAGAACAAAAAAGCTTTGAGCTAAAAATTCAAAGCTGCTGCTTTTGTCTGACGGTAAAGCAAACATTGGCATTGATTTTACAAAATGAAGAGAACTTGCAGATAAGAAAGGCCTGTGGAGGGATGAGGATGTGGGTCCTGAACTGCTGCTCTATAGCTTCTTTCAGCTTGGTAATACTTTTTTCTGCAGCTGACACCAAGTAGCTGTTTTAACATTGTTTTGGTCCACAACATACTCAGTTTGTGGACCAAAACCTACTCAGTCCATTTTAAAATGCACCCATGATACGTGGAGGGACGTATCATGGGCAAATTTAAAATGGACGTATTCAGTCGGGTATTAGGTTTACACTTTTTGTTTTATGTAGTAATGGAAGTAAAACATTCACAGGTGTATAATTTTGCATCTGTCAGTGCTCTTGGTTGCAGTTTTGCAACTGATTTTTATGAAAATAATCTGTTCCTGCCTAAAAGAACACATAATCTGCGTTTAGCTTCTGTACAATAATATTAGGCTTCAGCATTTATACTAGAAAAGCAAGAAAGACATCAGTTAATAGAATATTAATTTTACATCTCTGCTTACAGGTAAATAAGCAATTTAAGAAGAAAGTTTATAATTGTTTGTATGAAGTTATTCAAGTTGTGTGATGATATTAGTTAATGCAGACTACTGAATCAGTCATCAAACGCATCGTAACTGAGCTCAGGAGCAGGAAGTACGTGAACTTACCACGACCTCCCTTTGAGCCTGCCAGAAATTGTACTTTAAGAACATTCTGGACTCTGTATTAAAATGTAAAATGTCACTGTTTGTACCTCCTCTGTAATGTTTCTTTCTATTCTTTAATCCAAGAGTTCCCAAGTCCAATTCCTGAAACTTTTAGATGTATCTCTTCTCTAACCTGATAAACAAATAGCAGGATGTCGTTCAGCTCTGCCGAGGCCTTGTAACGAGCCACTCAAATGAATCAGATGTGCTGGAGGACAGATGCATCTAAAGGTGGTGGGATAGTAACCCCCTAATGACTGGAACTGGTCAGGCCTGTATTTAATTCCTTATTTTTTAGTTTTACCAAAATTTGTGTTTCCCTTTTCTTACTCCGTTTTTGAATTGTTTGCTTTTCCTTACGGTGACAGTATTATGTATTTTCCAGGCCAATGGAGCCATTTTATAGCACAATCAATTAACTATGTTACCTTAAGTTGTTATAAAAATGCTATCTATATGTCAAATTTGACTTAAAATAAATTCAACTTTGACTCTTTTTGAAACTCCACTCCTCTATCAACCCTTTAACAACATTTTTATCAGTGTTTTACTGAGAAGTAGCTTATAGACTGAGCTAAGCTCATCCTCAGTATTTGCTAATTGCTGCTGGCTAGTCTGAAGGAGCTGAGTAAGGGGTCGTGGGAGAGGGCCTCTCCATGATGCGAGAGCTCAGAAGCTTAGAAACTGCAGTTCAGAGGAGGAGCTGCACCTTGAAGGTGGTGCGATATCCACCCAGGCGTTTTGCACAGCTGAATGGTTGCCATGGCAGATTAAAGGATTTCTCAAACATACATTAAAGAATCAAGGCGCCACTCCAGATATGTGTTTGATGAGGGAATAACATTATATTACCTATTGACACATAGCCTTGAGTTTTCTCCCTTTAATCTTTTTGTACTCTTTCAAATTTGTCATTCGCACTGCAGCTGCTTTTTAAAGATCATGATTGATTTCTGTTTTTTTTTGTTTTGTTTTGTTGTTTGTTTATAGGAGCCATTAACATGAGCTGTAACTTAATCGTTCAGGCATAAGAGGATCCCGAGCTCAAGGGAAAAATGTTGTGTTTACACATACCAAACAACTTAGGATCAATTTCTAGTTGGGTCTTTTGAAATGTAGTTCACAGCAACCTCTCAGGAGAACATAAATTGTTCTGATGATTTTGTCCACCACAAATAAAACTGACTTGAAAAACTTCACGTAGTTTCAAGTAATCAGTTAAACTAAAAAATACCCTTTTTTTGTTGACTTTCACAAAGTTATAAAAGACAGACACTGTGTGTCATTCTTACTGCTGAAGTGAGAGTGAACATAATGTTGAGATTGAAGAAGCTGTTCTTATGTTAGGGTTAGCAAGAACTAGCTTATTGTGATGTATTAATTTAGGTCAATCAGCAAACAGATAAGTTGTGAACAATGATGTTGATTTTCTGCGCTGTTTTAGAATTGCAGTCTCCCTGTAGTTTTAGCAATGGCAGCAGAGGAAGTGAACAAAGCCGTTCAGTTCGTGTTTTCCTCTCTTCTAGATATCGAATTGACATGAGCAGCCGCCTCGTTCGGCTCGTCACTGGAGGATTGTCGTTTATGGCTCAGGCCATTTCTGGTAAGCTTCAAAGCGTTGAAGTGGCCCATCACACACGTCATGGCCAAATGTTAGCAAGTTGGTACAATTTAAAACTTCAACCACGCCTCAAGCAAGCAATTGTTTCCCAATAGCCAAGGGCCCAGACTCTGTATGAAGCGAAGCGTAGAGCAAGGGGCTGATTTTTACCAGGCTAGCAGAGATGTGTTGATCAAGACGACTTCGAATATGCTTGTAAACTTGCAAGCAAAGAAAAAAGATTAGGGGTGGCTTAAAATTTATATCAGCGGGCGTGCCGTGGTGGCGTAGGGGTCAGCGCGACCCACATTTGGAGGCCTTCAGTCCTCGACGCGGCCGTCGCGGGTTCGACTCCCAGACCCGACGACATTCACCGCATGTCTTCCCCCCTCTCCTTACCCCCTTCCTGTCAGCCTACTATCAAAAAAAGGGACACTAGAGCCTGTAAAAAGCCCCCCAGTGGGGGAAAAAAATAATAATAATTTATATCAGTACTGAATTAAAGTCTACACAGTCCTCAAGAACGGACGCGTTCTCTATCCCGCATACTCTGACATAACTACTTTTGTTTTTCTTATTTTGTTCTATGCAAATGCAGCAGTATGAGTGAAATCACATGTTTCTTTGTCATTTTGCCATATCTTGGCCTTACTAACAGTGTAATTTATCTTATACAAGCAGAATGTCAGCTTGTTTTAAGACTGGCTTTGACTTCATGATATAGAGTCATTACAATGAGTTGCTCATTCTTCAATAGAAGAAACAGAGAAGGATTTACAGTTAAAAGCTGAAAAGTGTCTCACAGTAAAGCTTTGTCGATGTTGTAGCTTGTATAGTGCATATATTAACATGCTGAGTGTGCCTATACGTGTACATAAAGCACCATGATAATAAAAGGCAATGGGAGGAGTGAAAATGTCCTTCTGTCTCTGTGTGGTCCTTTGAGATATTAGCATTTGTGTCACAGTAATTATTAAAAGATTAGCTCACAGAAAATCACCAGAGACAGGAAACATACACACAAAGCTGAATTACAGCAGCCTCAACTACTTTTTAATTCCTTTGTGCTTTTGACAGCATCGTAAAACATCTTCACACAAACATCCACCCGAGTGTGTGTTCTCTACAAAGCCTGCTAGGCAAAAAAAGGACATATGCCTCAATTTGTGAAGACATAAAGTACAGAAATGACACAAACAGTATGTCAGGTCAAATCAAGAAGTATCTGTGTGTTCTTCTCTGTAGTTTTGTTTTCCTCACTTCACTTCCTGTTTTCGTCACTTGATGGTTGCACAGCCTCATCCAGCATGACTGGGAGCGAGCAGCGACCTTGGAGTTTAGCATGTCAAACTTCCAACATAAAACAAAATGCACAAATGATACTGCTCATTAGATATGTGCACTTAAATATCTGACAAGAGTGACAGTTTTATCTTATGTTTATCTCTTCTAATTTAACAATTCCGACCAAATATATTATTGTTATGTATCATGTTTTATCTTTTCATTTCCTGGCTTAGCTTTTTTTATTGTGCTTAGCATATTTTTCTTTAGGATTAGCTAAATGAAAGTAAGCGAACTTAGCCCGCCATAACTTGGTTTAGCCTGATTTCTTTTTAAAAGTTGTTTTAATTTTAAATTTCAAAGTCATATAAATCCAATAAGAAAAATAATATGTATGGAATACAATTGCAGCATATCTTTCAACATTGTTAGCTTAGCTTTTCATAACTGTAGCTATTGAGAATAGAATAATAAAATATTTTAAAAGTTTCACTTAGGAGAAACAGCTACAAATATTCATCAGAAGAAGAGTCTTCATTTTTCATTCTTAGAATTTAAAATCTTTTTATTGAATATTTCTGCAAACCTTTTCAATATTAAATTTGAGTAAGAAGATTCCGAATGCCATCATTATTATTTATTCTAAAAGTCCTACGCACAATAAATTCAGCAATTAACATTGTAATAATTGCTAATTTCTACAACCCAAAGAAGATTTTAACTATTTCAAATAAATGCAGTACCCTAACCTGTCGTCGGTCATTTGAAAATTGTCTTAACATTTACATAAACACAACAATAAGCATAACTTATCCTTTAAATGGCCTTTATTATACATGTTTTCGAGGAGAAACTAGAAGAATCCAGCCCAGGTAGTCACAAACTCACTCCCCCATAGCCCTTATTTGCTATGGTACTGAATACACATTAGCATATAAGCCCTCACACACTATCACTAAGGACCAGTGCCAAGTGAACTGATGGTACCCTCTCTTGAGAGCTATATAACAAGCAGGGACGTCTAAGCAGATGGCAGCCATGATGTGTGGTATGGCTGAGTGCACCTGACATGCAGTGTCAGTTCACCCGGAAGGGTAAGAGAATTCTTTTTAATTAAACTCCAAGTCCATTATGGATGTATAACTAAGGCTTCATTATGGGATATTAGCTATTTACCACAAAATTAAAGAAAAAAAAAAAAGGTAGCTGAAAAATGAACTTGTGAGTTTCTGGTTATTTCCGCTCCGTGTTTTATTTAAAAGCGATGGGAAATAATCTATTATCTAACCCCAAAAAGCTGAGAGGATGCGAGATAAAGAACAACAACAAAAACTGATACTTTAAAGCAAAAAGAGATGAAAAAGAGGTCTTTGAATTTTGTTGCACGGTGCTGTTATCTCCATGTTACACAACCGTCACTGCTAAGCCAGTTTTCTGTCAAACGTATTTCTGTACTGTGTGAGCCTTTTTTGCCTATGTATAGCGCTGCGCTAACACATTCACAGTCGCCTTTATATATTTATTTTTTTTCCCCGCTCAGCTTTCTACACTCCACTTTCAACAACCTACACACATTATGACAAACAGATGCACACGGCAAAAAAATAAATAAATTGCATAGACACAAACAGGAGCGCACAGACGCAAGATTACACACAAACACAAACATCGGGCACGGTTCGTAAGGAACATCCATCAGCGCTGAACACACAGTTGTGAATCTAACGCTCAATAAAGCAAATATAAACCTCCCGTTCTTGTTATCTGTCTTAAGCAGGAGCCAAGCTGTGACAGAGAGGAAAGGAGAGGAGAAAACATATGAATCTTCACGTGTTTTTTTGTTTTGTTTTGTTTTGTTCAAAAGTCAGTGAAAAAATAGGGCCTCATTACCAAGATATTAGGCTTACAGACACCTAGAGCAAAAACATTTCAACTCAGACACCTGCATTTTAATTTTCTGTTGAAAGGGAGGGGGAAAGTCTGATGAATCGTATAATTAAAGAGGAACTTAATCCTGCATTTCTAAATATCTATTTTATGTTTTCCTCAACAAAAAGTGTGTGATAAGAGACTTACATATTATAAAGCTTTCTACACTATAAAATTACACACATAACTTGTTGCGTTATATCTTACAAAGTAGCTGTGTACCAAATCAGAACTTTACATTTTACATTAGATATATTTTTATCTGTATGCAGTTTTAAAGGAAATATGCGCACCTTTCCCTGCAAAGGTACCGCTGTTTGTGTCATACCTCACACGCTATTTTTATCTGCATCAAGATGCTTGGATTACTGTCAAAGTAATCAAAGTGGATTATTAAAAATAAACAGTATGTGGAGAAAAAGAAAATTTCATCATTCATGGAATGGAACGAAAAATGTTCTAATTGCCTACAAGGATCCAACTCATCAGCTTTGTGTCCTACCATCCCTACCCTTTATCTTAGACTCATGAAGTCCAGCTGAAAGAAAATTTTATTGCCATCCTTCCTCTCCAAATACAAATTCAGCTCTGATATTTTTTGCAAATAGTTCAGTGAGTCAAATCTCAAAGAAAGATTATTTCTGCCCCGTTTGTTCCAAAAACCCGGCAGAGCAAGTCAACGTTTTGATCCTCTTCTTTTTCTCCTGAACAAGACTCACCGCCAACTTTGGGAAGACAGTGTTTTTTGTTTGTTTGTTTGTTTGTTTGTTTAATACAGTACAAGTGTTGCAACCAGAACGGTTTACTTTCTTTTATTTTATTTTTTTTTTGGAATACCGTACAATTTGCTCTGGTCATGTCTTTAAACAACTATGCATAAGCATTGTCGGACATTATTTTCATTGATATGGTGCAGGAAAAAATTGTTAGAGAAAGAAAAGATGGCATGCATAAGATGAAAGAATATTTATTTTAGACACAGAAAAGTTGAGTATTGACTTGGCTAAGATGGTAGAATTTGGTCAAAATGAAGACTACCAGCAACATCTCTGTTAAAACTTAATGTGTGTCTAGAAAGGGCAGAAAAATAGTGCAAAACATCAGATTTGATGCCATGTGAATTTCCTCCATGAAATGTACCGAATGCACAGAATGTCTTTTTTTTTAAGAGTTCTGAATTTTCATTTGCTTGCATTTTCTCTTTTGAAAAACCCTTTGTTCTTTTTTACTATTATTGAAAAAGAAAACCGCTTGAGACCAACACCTGAATATGGACGGCACAACGTGTGTTATGATAATACTTTCCTCTAAAGCTTTAAATTTAGGGAAGGGCTTTACCGTCAACTATTTGTCAGCAATGACCTCCTCCACGACTCCACGCAGTAGTAGCGGAGGAGATGCAGCTTATTTCAACTGACAGGCCCGTTTCTCTCAGCCATGTTAAATCACAATTTTTCCACTGTAGCCGTGAACAAATAGACAAAAGATGGCTCTCAGCAGGCTTCGCATTTTGAGTTTTTCCTACAAGCTCGGAAGTGAAGGTGCACTTCATCCCCTCTCTTTCTTGCTGCTTTCCCTTTACATCTAGGACAGAAATAACATCCACTGGCACTGACAAAATGGCAAAAAAGATATATATATATATATATATATATATATATATATATATGTGTGTGTGTGTATATACAGTGAACTCTCGTTTTTCGCGGGGGTTACGTTCCAAAAAGAACCCGCGATAGGTGAAATCCGCGAAGCAGTAACCTTTATTTTCTTTTTACAATTATTATACAATGAAATACTCCATAATACATTGAAACCAAAGAACAAAACCTTTTTACAGGCCCAAGCACTTGTTTAACAAATAAAAGTACAAATAACTACTGTACTGTAAAATAATCATTTTAATCATCAATACGAACTGAAGGCTTCAAATTGCGGAGATCAGCATCGCCCCACAGCGACCCGAGTCATTTTATTAGAATGGGAGAAAATGAAAAATGACTATGAAAAAAATTACAAAGTCCAGCAGGACAAATAGTGACTCACATGTATTTCACTGCTCTTCTGACTGAGCCGCTGCATCCTGACTCCGCTCTGTAGAGGGTTTTTCTTCTAAAGCCCGCGGTGCAGGTGTGTTTTTTAGAGAGAAGAACATAGTTATTGGTAGTTGTCGCTCTTTTTCCTTTTGCAAGCTTAAATTTGGCAAGCTGTTTTGCGTACGTGTACATATTAAACCGCAACGCTATTGACACACAGGTAGAGAAGAAGCGGAGAGACTATTTAGCCAATCAGAATGCAGAGCACAATGCACGACGCAAATCCGTGAAGCAGCGAGACGTGAAAGGTGAACCGCGTCATAGCGAGGGATCACTGTATATACATGCTTAGAAGAGGGGAAAGACGTAAAAGCTGATAAAATTTGCTAACTGCTAAGACCATGAGGGAAATTATTTTTCCCGCAATTGCTGTAGTAGCTTCTTTGGAGCATTTTTGTCATTCAGGACATGGTGAAGGAAAGGCACTGAGAAACAATTTGTAGTCTTTTGCAGGTGTTCACTTGTCCAACAAGTAATTCAGGCAGATTATCTGGAATGCTTTTAGGGGATTACAGGTGTTGCCGTTAAGAGATTTCTGTCCACCGGTGCCAGCTCGTGTGGATTGTTATTGGGAAACATTGGGAGTCCTTGTCCTTGTCACTGCACTAGTGGCTCCTGATGTTGGTGAAGGCATCCTCCTGGGGAACCTTTGCTCGTCAGTGAAAAAGAAACAGCTGGCAGCGCCATGTGTCACAGAGGTAGCACATGTCTGTCTGTAGCCCACCTCAGGCTTGACAGTAAGGTTGCGAGAGTTGAAGAACTCTAAAATCACCCACGATAAAAGGCGTAGACTTGCACTTTTCCTCCATACCCCATGTACTCTCTCCATTTTAGACACACATACTTGTGGTGTGCCTGACTGAGCCCAAGATGAGATGACTTTTTTTTAAAGGCTTATTCTCTAAACCTTTAGGTGGTGTTTGTGGACTTGAGGATTAGTTATGTTACTGGGTTAGCAGCCCCTGTCTCTTCTGTGGGAGGTGAAGCTTGAGTGAAATCAGCGAATAAGATCTCCAGCAGACCCTGTGGCAGCGGGCACAAGCCGCTGCATTTTCTCCAGCTTGACCATCACTGATATCCCACCTCACTCTCCAGGCATTTATGAGGCTGTCTTGTGTTATCACGGCCCCCAGGTGAGGTCACGCTTCCCTGAAAGAAACACAGGGAGGGGGAAGCCTAATATGGAGGGTGATGGAGGAAGACAGGCAAAGAAAAGTGGATGAAAAGAGAGTCAAAAAATAGGCTTTGAAAGAATGGGTAGAGGAAAAAGTGTTGTTTTTTTTCTTTCCTGTAAAGCCATTTTTCTGGCATGTTTTTTATTTTTGTTTTTTATTTGCAAAGTAGCCGATACCATCATCCAAATGCAGTATAATTAAATGTCATGTTTGATCAGACATAAGTGCACAACCTGTTACAGCGCCAATAAATTATAAGCTGTTGAAGAAACGCAACATTCAAGTTGCCACACAGCTGATTTGAAGGAATGATTGGTAGTTTCTGTGGGAGCCACTTAAGTACAATAGGATCAAAAAGCTCACTGTTGTGTGAGAGGTGATGACTTCCATCATTCTCCAAGCAGAGCTGCAGATGAAAGGTTTGCTCCTATACTTACAGTAATTAGTTTCCCATAACTCCTGAGCTGGAACTGATGCGTTTCATATCTTTTTACACCCAGCCTCTTCTTTGTGGCATCAGAATTTTTATTATTTTTAAACACGTTTCCAGAACTATCCAGTTTCATGAACCGGGAACATTATAGCAAAGTTTTAGAAACTTAGAGCAATTTCCATGCTATGTTTTGAAACAGTGCTGGCATTTTGCTACTATAATGGTGCATTTTGTTAATACGAGGAAGTCAGGATTCTCAGGTTGTGAGTTGGAACAAAACATCCCCTGGAGTCAGAACTCTGACTCAGAAAGTCAGTGGTTCCCACACAAATCCCAGGTTCAGATCCGATACGGCTGTTGTACATACAACATTTTGTGAAAGTTGCAGGAGTAAACAATTTATCAGAGCTTCTAAATACTTGAATGGCAAACCAGTAGCATACACAGTACTGAACAATCTCCATGTCTGAAGATGTTACTTTACTGTCTGAATGTAAAAAATGTAGATAAATACGCTGTTAATGGCTTGCATACCGGTGATCTATTTGAACAAGGTTGTGACATCATGTGTCAAGACATCCCGCACTGCATAAAAAAAAACAAAAAAAACAAAATCTAAGTACATGATTTATTAAATCTTTTTTAAGTGACCATAAAAATTAAGATTCTTAATTTCCTTTACAACCAATATTGTGCATTACTCTTTCTATGAGCTGATTGTACTGCATCACTACACCCCAACCATAATAACACGCTCAACTCAGGTGTGTTGCAAAGCAGAAAAAATTAGGAGTCACATACACAAAATTTCACACAAAGGCTGGTATAAAATAACTTGGATGTTAAACTATTTCACAGCTAAACCTCGTGCTCTTTGCTCAGGGATGCACCCAACGGTATGTGACATTTGTTTAAGCACATTCAAACACTGAGCAACGCTATTGATCCAGCATTTCATCTGCTTGTTCTGTTGATATGCAAGAGAACCTCAAAGAGGAACAAAGTCACATAATAGGTGCACAGAGAAGTAAAGCAAAAATACTTTTCTGGGTTGTTTCATTTTGGCTTGAATGTGCAATTCAAATAATTGTCAGACATGTTCTACATCTTACTTCTAGTTTGACGAAAAATAAATAAGGAAGCAACTATATTTCGAGTGGATGGACAAATGCTTCCATTCCTACAACCACACAGCAGCAATAACATCACTGAAAGCTATTAAGAGACGGTGCCGAAAAAGGCGCCTACAGATTCATCCTGTTTTTGCTTTTTGTCACACATAAATAATTCCGACCATCAAATTTTAATGTCAGACAAATACAAGTTGAGGAAGTGCAAAAATCACTTTTAAATTATAATTTCGTCTATTAAATTAAAAAAGCTGACCCAACACACTTGGTGTAATGTGAAAAACCTCTGTACCCAATGTTTGTCATCAAGCATCTTACATTGCTGTGACTGTGGCCCACTCAGGGTTTCACTTTTTCCACAATTTCTTATGTTAGTGGAAGGCTGTAAAATAAATCCATAACAATAAATAGCGCAATAGGCACGTGATCAACATCAATAGATAATACATCTGTTAGAATATTGAATACATAGAATATTCACTGAACTCCTGAACTGAGAGATGTAGGCAAATAAAATGCTCCAGCTGCTCAATCTCTGGAGCTAAACAAGGTGGGCGGCATCAACTCACTCCTTCTTTGGTTACCTAGCAACAACCTGTTGATTAACTTGTGCCTCATAAATTCTTAAAAATAATTTTTAAAAAAAACAACGCCCTGGAGTGAAAACTGTGAATAAAACAGAAAAGGTCATGCCACGGTTTTTCAATTACATCATGAAACGCATTAGGAATATCCGTTTTTAATTTTTACCACATTAAAATCTGTCATTTATTAATCAAAATTATCCTTTTTTGTTGTTGTTGTTGTATGACACCAAAGTTGACGTTACTTTGAACTCCTCTCTACATTGTGGACAACAAATGAGTCTTTTCTGAAAAGGTAGACATTCTCCAGACAGCTGTGAACAGCAAAAATGTAAAAATGCCCTTCGGGAAGCTACTATAAACATTCACAGGAGTGACATCTGAGTCATGAAAGAGATGTTTCCAAACTTGAAGTTTTTTGGGGGGGCGGTTCTAAATAGCGGAACGATGAACGGATGAAGAAAATGTCCCTACTCGGTCTATCATCGCCGTCAACATTTACAGCCTCTGAGTCAGATTGGCAAGGAGCTTCTGTTTCAATTAAACTTCAGCTGCCCTCGGGCGACAATTACGCGAGAGGACAACTGATATTTTCGCACTATAATTAGAGGTGCAGGTCAAAGCAAAAAAGAACCGGCTGCTACACCACGTAGAGTTTCTGCCCAGCAAATTAGAGTTCAGTGAGTAACTAGAATGGAGCCGATTCTGAAGCAAGATTGTATGAATGCCTTTAAACACTGACGGTACGACAGTCTTTTTCAGGACGTTTCAGCAAATTTAAAAGACTGAGCTTGTCTCAGTCTATATTCTACACATTATTCTGATTTTATTTCATTTCTTTGACAGCAGTCTTTCCTGTTACTGTTTTATGACTCTCAGATGTTTTAGTTTTGATACCACAAAGTAATGCTTGGACTTGATTTGTCTTCATTTTTTGTGTGTGTTTCAAAAGCCTCCACCTGATCTGACAGAGATTGATCTGGCAATGTCATTAAGACTCCAATCCTTTGTCGATTCGCTTCATTGGTGTTAGAGTGAAGGAGATTACTGAATGGTAATTCATATATTACAATAAAATTATGTGCACATCATCAATAGCAAGAGGTTACTTATTTATTGACCCACAAATCTGGCCCTATCTTGAATATTGACATTTCAATGAGACTGCATGCTCAAAGGGAAAAAAGTTCCCAGTTGTAACAATACCCAATAAATTTGCAAACACTGATAATCCTTGAAGAAGTCTGACACTTAACTTCTATTTTGTCAAATGTTCACATCTGAGATTTATTGAATACACTGTGGATTGTTCAACAGTAAAATTAGCTGACATCTTAATTAACGTTGAGGGGCCCAAGTTCATTGTGTCATTTTATAGCACCATCAGGTAAGTATGTGGCCTTTAGTTAGGGAAATGCTGTATATATCAAACATTATTTAAAATAAATTTGACTGTGCAATTTGACACCTTAGAATTTGGCCGTATCTCTTTAAGAAGCTCCTCTTGCAGTTTGTCATCACAACCATGATGTTGTTTACAACTGTTCTTAGCAGCATTGCACTAAGAAGTAGTTTGTATGATGAACTCTAAAGACTCACAGTTCCTCCGGGTGTTTGCTAATTGCTGCTGCCGCTAGTCTGGAGGAGCAGAGTGGGGAAGGTGCAGGGGAATTGGTGTTCAGTGTGGTAGAAGCTCCTCTGGGGTATTTGGCTCCAAAGAGGAGCTTTGTGAAAATAGGCATCGCATTGTATCAAGCAAGCGTTTACACACCCACGAATGGCTGCCAAGGGAGATTCAACCATTTCTGAGATATGTATGAAAAAAATAATAATAATACAAATCAAAGCAACACTCCATGCATGGTTTTGATGGAGGGATAAGATTATAAAATGGTATAAAGCTCAAAAATCTCATTTTTACATAATACTTCCCAGTTTAATGCAGAGAATATATTCAGTTCATGGTTCATGTTTTTCTTGAGTCCCTTGCTAGAATAAAGTTTTCCACAACATTCAAAACAAATCTATTTATGTGATCTAAACTTGTATCCTAATGTAGATATGACTCAACACATGCCCACTTTCCTCCCACATCAGCTGCACTGGACTAAATAAAAGGAAAAAAAGAGGTTTCAGAGTGATTAACCATCTCCCCTGATTCTTCCCTCTGTCTGTGGAAACTCTGCTGGGCCTCGGTGTGCTATTACCCACAACTATGCTGCCTTTTCATCAGACGCAGGTGAATCCATCGAGAGACGATGTCGGGCTAAAAGGGGGGATAACTACATACACTGCTGACTTCAAAGTCGAACACGCTGCCAAACCAGGAGGTAGCCACTCTGTATGCAAAACTGCCTGTAGACAAGGAGTGCTGCTCACCATTGCATTCCCCATAAAATCTAAATTAATGCAGTTGTGTTTGATATGATCTGGCTTGGTGTACACCAGACTCAGACTCGATAATGACGGTGTGCATTTTGGATATTCTGCTGTTTTAGAGCAATGTTTTGAAAAATAAAAACAATTCATGACTCATTGAGTTCTCTGGGGGTGTACACTTGTTATATGTTCAATTAAACACTTTATCGAATTTCTATGACCCACCCACAACACTATAAATTCAAACAAGGACTAATAGGGTCCAAATGCAACGCTCCACACCTCCTCCCCCCACCAGCCCCATCTAGTGCAGGTATTATTGCTTCCAGCTGCATGGAGGATGTCAGAAGGTATTATATTTCCTTTCAGAAATCAATACCAGAACCAGAGCCTCAGGAGGGAGGACGTCCGAGGTGATGATTGTCTACGTTTAAGTAATGTTGCAATTTAACTCATTAAATCTGTTGGACTCTGCCGCTTAACGGTAATTTTCTAAAAATGTGCTCTCTGTTCAGCGCTAAATGAGAAATAATCCACCAGGACAATATTCTTTCACAAATTGATGGGCAAAGTTTTCTTTTGAGTTTTAGTGTGTTGTGTAGATTACTGAACAGCAATACATTTAAAAAAAATCTAAATTATTTCGAAAATAACAGATTTATAATTGTATTCCTTACTTTGTTGATGTTGCTTGCTGGAGTTAAATATGAAAAATATCTATGTATACAGCTTATATCTAAAATACAGAACAGCAAACTGTAGAACTTTGCAAAAACATGGGGAGATGAGACAATTAAATTGCTTTGGTTCTTGAACTACAGTTCTGTGAAAAAGCATTTGCATCCTTCAGAAAACCAATTCCTTCTATTTTTGCTTTTTACACTTAAATGTTTGTGATCATGAACAAATTTTAATGCGAAAAGAAAAAAGGTAGCATAACTAATCTAGAAAATTTCTGAAGAAATTTAAACAGGTCCTGCAAAAGCGTTCCCGTCGGTTGGTACCCAGCGTTTTGATGCATCAATGCTAAGCTTAGCTAACATGTAAGAAATAACATGTGGATTATCAGTGTTATGTTGAACTGAATCCATTCAGTATGCGAACATAAGTGTTTAAACTAAAATTATACAAAATGCTAATGTTATTCTAAAGGCTGTCAGTGGCATGTGGGCTATGAATGACATGTTCTCTTACTTTAGTATACTGAATGGAGCAAGATAAGCATAGCTAATAACTAAAGAAATAGTTCAAATGCTCATTTAAGGGAAACGCCTAGTGAGAGGCATTGCACTGCTAATATTAACACACCTGGACTGATGTGGGAAAAAAGGCTAAGTGAAATGTCTGACAACATGAAGGAGGCTAAAATATATTTAAAAAGAAATCTGAACTTCTTTGTTTTACAACAAAAAAAAATAAATCAAGAACAGATGATAGAGTAGTAAACATATGTCAGTTCCAAAATGGTTGTAAAGCTGTTTCTAGCATTTTGGGACTCCAGTAAACTACAGCGAGAGCCACTGACCTGAGATGGAGAGAACATGGAGCAGCGGTGAGAGACAGGCCTACCAACATTACAATAATGCTACATCACAAACTCACCCACAGGGCCACAAAAGAACCCAGGACATCTACAGCTCTGCACAACTCACTTGTTTCAGCTAAGGTCATTGTTCAAAACTCAACTACGACAAAATGAGTATAGAATCTGCAAAGGGGAACATTCAGGTAAGAAAAAATATTGTTTACTGCACAGTTTTAGTTTAAGCAATATCATTTTTTTTTATTAATTTCATTTACATCCATTTGTGAAACTGTATCATTTTATTGAGGCTTACTAGAAGGGCCTCTCTTTTTTGTAAATATGTGCATGACAATAGCCTTCAGCTGATTAAATTGTGGCAACGGCTTCAACTTGGTGAATAAAATGTGTATCAAATCTGATAATTAGTGCACATTAGTAAACATGTTGCTATTGATGTTCTAATTAATTTTGCGCCTGATTGAAATACCAACAATGTTAAATCAAGCTGAGCAGGTAGATGAGAGGCTTGTTTTCTGTTTATGTAAATAAACATGATTAGATTTTTGTTGTTGTTGTTTTTTTCTGCACCTTAAATAGAGAAATCCTTCTGTTTGTCACTTTTCATGTTGCCCGAACACTTGGATAGTAAGAATAAACATCATGGAGTAAAGCATTATGGAGACTCCAAATGGGAATTTGTTAAGCTAGATGATTGATGTGCATTTGGTAAAATAGCTGTTACATTTTATGGACTTAGCATTGCGTAACAGTTAGTGGTTGAGTCGAAGTATAAAGTGGAGGATCAAGAACTTGTGTAAGTAAGAATAATAGACTCTTGGACAAACTACATTGGGGGAACATGTCTTATACTTAAAATGATTTGAAGTTCTCCTTTCACACCTTTTTCTCTACACTTTTATGTAGAGACAGACTTGATAACTGTTTATGCAGAAAAGAACTGAAAAGCAACAATAAAGCCATTTCCCACCAAAATCTCACTTAAGTTTTAATGTTCCCTTGTCTGAATGGGTTTAGCAGTAAAGCTTCTCGCTTTGTTCTTTTAAATAAATTATTTTCTGCTTGTTATTATCTTACTTGTATTTACCTCTATCCTTTGGGTGTGAGTTTATTTGCTTTTGTCTGTGTTTACAGGAATTTGGTTAGAAAAATCTGGTTTACAAAACACTTCTGCTGCAAACATCTTTTACACCAAATGAGCACTGGTGCCAGCATTAAAGTGCCACTGACACGATAAAACTCACATGATGTACAATGATAAACTACTGTGCTTTTATTCTGTGTAAACAAAACCTTTTAACAATAAATCTATAAGTGTGTACATACAGTACATACATATTGAGAGTTTATGCTGTGCTCTTAATATGGTGGGAGTCTCCGCTTCGGCCGATGAACTTTAAGGTGTCTGATGCAAGTAAAAGTACTCTTTAAAAAGTTTTCCTGGTTAAACTTTGAAGATTTTAAAAATCCTTTTCTCCATCCAATATAGTACGCGTGTAGGCGCACGCGTGTGTGTGTGTGTGTGTGGGGGGGGTGTCAGAGACACAACCCCAAGAGAAAACTCTTATCTGTCCAGCTCTGGGTTTTATTGGACTCAGTTTCTTATCAGTGATGTCTCCAGCACAATGAATGCTGGGGAATGCTGTTCCATTAGTTTGTTTTAGTAAAATGGACAACCAATATATATACACATAATGAAACCACGCAAGCCTTGTGGAACTTTTGTTGTGAAGAATTAGTCCCTTACTTTAAAAGAAGAGTCCATGCTCTTTTTTTAACTTTCTTAAGAAAAGCTAAGAAAATTACTTTAGCTGCCTCTTCAAGCAAGCCTACTTTTTACCTGGATCTTAGCATTGTATCGGCAATGTAACAGCATGGGAAGAAACTTAAGGTTAAACTCACCTGGGACTACCTGCCCTGTGGCGGTAGCAATAACACTGGACTGATTCACAATGACACCAGCCAAAATGGCACATGCTTACTGGTGCCAAAACCAGAACATGGGTCTGTGAAAACACAAACTGGTGCCAAGCAAGCACCGGTTTACCACTGGAACCAGGTTGGTGAAAAAAATATATATAAATAACTGGCAGACTTAAATGGAAGGAGTAGATGACAAAATGTATCTAAAACAAGCCAGAATAGACAGCTGAGCTGATCCACTCCCTCTCTAGAAAGTGCTCTGACTGATGTAGTTGCCATTTGCTTTCAAATTACTATTTAACACAAAAGACCTTACGGAAAGCTCGTCAAATATAATTTTCTTGAGTGAATAACTGGCTCTGATAGCCTTATAAAGCAGCTAGATTCTTATCATTTCCAAAAGACATCGATTAAAGAACATAGCTTATAACAGAGCACATAGGTAACTCAATACGGAACAAAATGGTTAGTTATCTGATATGAAAGAAACCCCCTGTTCACCTGTGATAGAGTTCAGGAAAAAAAAGAGAAGCTCTGATTCAAAGACAGGCTCATAAAAAGCTACCAGCATCCGAACAAAGAGCGCCCATTGATCAAAGACATTTGGTGGAACCTTTAAATGAGATACATGGACGTATTATCTGAGCATCATTCAGTGCTGCCTATTTTATGGCACAACAACGGGGAGAACGCATTTCTGTCTGTTTTTGCCAAGAGGAGCTCACTAATACAATTGTGTGGTCTTACGGATGATTTCATTTCTGACTCCCGATAATGTCTCAATAAATAATGATTCGCACTGGAGGGCCAAAAACGATAAGGATAACTGCATTTCATGCTTTAAGAAACTCTAGCAGGGGTTTCAGAGAACCTTCCAAAAAAAGCAGCACTGCAAAGAAAATATGGATCTAGCTCAGTTACAGCATTAATAGGGATAATTGCTCCATATAGCAGAATGTCTTTAGTCATCTCCACACTGTTCCATTAAGCTTTGTGCATAACTATAATACTGCAAGGCTGTCAAGATTATCAGCACTTGTGCAGACACCACATACTTTCAATCAGCCGACCAGAAAACATGTTAGTCATATCTTCAGAAAACATAACCCACTTTGTATGCTTCACCATAGACAGGCAGGGTTGATGCTTCAACTTGAAGCAGATTTTCAGGGTTGGGTGAGAAGAACCTGGAGCAAAAAGCTCTTGGTGTGCTTTTGGTGTCACTTTTTTTAATAACCTTTAATACCCAGCGAAATGCATATTAATGTAATGTAGATATAGGATTGCACATGTTGTGCATGTTAGCTAAATACCCCTCGCCACTCAGCATCCTCGATCCCGCTTGCATTTCCAAGTAACTGCAGGATGTAATCAATCTGAGGCCCACACAGCAGCAGGAAATCCATACAGAGGAGACAGCCTTCTATCCGATGTTTTGTGTAATTGGCAGGTTAGAAGTTCATCTGGCCCCCCAGACCTATATGTAGCGAGAGCCTGGCATAGTATGTAAAGTGAGACATCAACACTAAACCCAGTGAATCCTTCAGTTATCACAAAAGAAAACTATATAAATGTCATAGAAGGCCCCTGCTGATCTGAAGAACCTTTTACTCCTTTTTTTTTTTTTTTTTTTTGTTAATTCCCTCTTGAGCCTTGCATGCTATTTTCTTTCCCATGATGTTGAAACGTAGTGCAGCAGAGGAGGACAATTTCATTTCTCAGGAGATAATTTATCAGCATGGAGGAGACAGAGATTTGAGGTGTAATGATCTGATTCACTGGCCACGTTGTGAAAGGTCAGAACTAAGATAAATGCCATCCCAGTTAAATCTAAAGAAGTTATCAGGACTTCAGGAAAAAAAAAAAAAAAAAAAAAGAAACTAAAAAAATAAAAAATATCACACTAGACGGATATTGACTCACGGCATGTTAGAGTCAACCCCTGTTGCTTTAAATCCATAAGCCATTGACAGATGATATTAATAAAGACATTCAAAAGGTTAAGTTTTGTTTCTCTGGCTGGTTGAGTTCATAATGTGTTAAGGAAGTGACACTGGCCATGAAAGACGAGAGAAAGTACACAAGATAACAGCAGGTATTATAAATAGTCCACACAATGATTTCCCTATGGGCTGAATAAACCTTAAAGCATTCTTTGTATGCCAGACCATTGCATTACAAGCGCAGTGATTGATCTCAGCCCCACTCCCACACTAACAGTGGAGGAAGATGTGCCTAAAGGCCCAATTTTGTCGAAGGCAAAGCAGAAGCTAGTCAAAGCAAGAAGTGCTAAGAATAAAGGTTAAAGTGTTTGTCTAGATTTGCACTTTTGCTTTCATTACTGTAAAGCACAAGAAACTGTAAGCCTAATAAAAATGTTTCTCTCTTCTTTGCAACATTTTGTGGTGAAAAGTCTTACATTTTGAAAAGAACTGGCCAATAAGCGGTGTCTGATAAAGGGACAATTTGTATCTTATTTATGGAATTAAATTATGGAAAATCAGTTCAAACATTAAATGTTTTTTAGCCATTTTATTGGCGACGTACAGACAGGAGGAACATGCTCCCATAGACTGGCAGCCAGTGCAGTTAGAGAGGTTGATCAATCCCAGGTGAGGATCAGCTCACTGCGGCCTCACCTGCTTTGCTTCCTTGAATGGGAAAATGTGAAAATCCAATCAGAATTGGTTAAGCTAAATGAAAAATAGGTACTTTATAGTACAAACCACAGGGTGAAAATAGCAATCTAAATGATTTTAGCATTATATATAATTTTTCCATGATGACAGGTGAGGCTGTGCCTCATCTGCCTCCCCTGACCTCAAGTCTCTGCTATTGAGCAATATTTCTCCATAAGCCTGCATGCAGAGAATCCATGGTAACCAACACACATGTCTTCAAAAGTTAACTTAGAACCACTGCTCTGAAATTAATACATATATATTAAATAAATATCTTGTTATGGGAAACCGTCCTCATAGCTAAGGCAACTCCTTAGTTAGCCTTAGCTGTGGCTGGTGTCTGGCAAAAGTGAGAGATAACTGTAAATTTTAAGAGCACTAAAAGAGAGAAATACAATTGATCTCTCATTTTATTTATTGATCTTATTTTCTTGGGGAAATAAGCTTTAGGTGAAATTGTTTATCACTATTATTTTAATTTGAATATGTCACAGAGGACACGGGGCAATTGAAAGGATAAGCCTGACCTTTTCGTGTTTTACAACTTCTCTACTGCCAGGCACTCAGACCATAGGATGTCATTGCAAACAGAAATAAATGCAACTTACCACATTATCTAACCCTCTTAAGAGGCACAGGGATGGCTGAATAGAATATTATTTATAAGTACAGCTTTTCTTTCTATATTTCAAAGCAAAGCTAGTTGTTTTTTAACCTGGAAAACATAAAATTACAATCATTGTGTGTGATTTTTGCCATTTCACTGTGTAAGCATCTATGAGTTAATAATTTTACTAAGACACCATTTAATTTTCCATTAACTGACTGTTTTAAAGCATAAATTACAGGCAATTCTTTGCAGATTTTTTAAAATGATTAACTCATTCGTGAGTTAATCATTTTACTAAGACACAATTTGATTTTCTATTAAATAACCGTTTTACAGCATAAATTACGGGCAATTTTTGCAGATTTTTTAAAGCTGAACTAATTTCAAAACCTTTGGATTTTTTTAAGTGATTTTCATCAAGCCTTTAGTTATGAAAATAACATATCTATGCAAAAAAAAAAAAAAAAAAAGTAATTTAGACCAGTTCAGATCATTACATTTATTCATCCACAAGTATTAAAATGACTAGAACTACTAATTTGAATTGATAATGATGGGCGCGGCATTAAATAATTATAGTTTAGATCCAAATCAGGCAACAACATAAGTTTTAAAAAGGCACCATCAATTGCATCAAAGTTTAGCATGTCTGCCACCCTCATTGTGCTTCTTTGGGTAAACCAGACAGCAATTACACTTGTGAGAATTAGATCAGGCAGTAACTTATATCATATAATGACAAGGGCATCTGAAAAGCAATGACCCTACCTTTAGAGATTGGGTAGCTGCTAGAGGGAAAATGTACAAGAAATTGGAGTCCAAATCTCACATGTGAGATTGTGATTGATAAACTTGTTTTGCTTCTATTCCAATTGCTGCAGTTTAATCTGAAGACCAAATTTGTTCAGTCAGGAAAGACAATCTAGCTAACATGCTGGGCTTCTTCTTTTTTTAAGTTCCATGACTCAATGTTTATTAAATATTATAACTAGAGAACACAAGAATATGGCATCATTAGAGTTGATTTTACTTTAGGACTGAAGTGCGTATTAAAATATTCTGAATGTGTGATGGGTTTTGAGTGAGAACAAGCTTAATTAGACCATTTTAAAATGCAAGTAGAAGTAAGCTACAATATTGACTCATCTCCCAGCTGCACTGTTCTCATCAGAGTATATCAACCTGTGTTATGTTGACAAAGCATGCAGTTCACCGTAAGCTTGACCCGAAGCATGGAATTGCATGCGAGTACATCCTTTTTCTGTGCACTGCCGGGATTTATTGTTGACAGTTTAATCCCAAAAAATCCAGATGTCTGAATGATTAGGGGGTTCATGCAGCAAAGTGATCAATACAAAGATAGAGAGCAGGACGAGCCATAGGCAGCTAATTCCTCTGATGTCGTAGCACACAGCTACGTCACAGCAGATTCCAGCGGAAAGGTTAGTGATGGGTGATGAGCGATGCGTAATGCGCTTTTCATTTCTACGCCACCTGCATTGTTGTTTTGTCAAAGGAGAGAGATGATGAATCACAGTCGCAGCCTCTGAAGTGGTCAGTTCCCTATTTAAAGGGCAAATCACACAGCCAACAACAAACAGTCTTATTCATTTATAGAGGATCGTGACCTACAGGCATGACACGACACACTCACATCAGTGTTACTTTACAAACGCATGCTAATAGCACACAACCCCTCTTCAGCACTGCAGCATATGCACTTATTTGCTTTCCCTCATATGACACATCAGATGACTGAAGAGTGTTGTGTTGATTTTCTTATTTTATTCAGTCATTGAGATAAATATTATTTTAGAACAAAGATATTAATGTAAACACTGTGTTGTAGAAAGTCGTTCCTCCCTGACAGACATTTTCTAAGCTTGTTTTTAGTACCTATTCAATTATCTGCTGAAACTGACTGCATGGATAAAGGTCAAATGTGCATTTATGAATTCATGTTTGCTTATGAGAGAGAGAGCGCGCAAGTACCAATGCAATGCAATGTAAAAATAATAATAATTAAAAATAACTACAGTCTATTCAAACACTCCAATTGTAGCATCAATAAACACAGATCATTTTCACAACAACCTTTTCCCAGCAAACCATGTTAATAAATGATTCTTTTTTTTAAAATTTTGAGTCTCTTAGGGAATAAGGAAGAAACAAGAGAGGAGTAGAGAGCTGGGAGTGTTACTGAGGGTTTAGAGTTTAAAAAGTGGGAAACTGACGGGGCTAATCGAAGGAGTGTTGAGGTGATAAGCCAGCTAATAGCTTTGACTCTTATGGCAACAAAGCTGTTGTTCCTGTGCTAACAACACTTATCGCTTCAGGATCTCAAAGTTCTGTGTTTAAACCTCCTCTGCTTCCCCCAAACTCGCAATTTAAATAGATAAAATCAGACTTTTTACAAATGAAGTTAACTTGTAAGGTTAAATTTCAGAGCATATATATATATTATGTGGCTTAGACATTCAGCTAATCTTCTAGTGTTGCCCATTTTTAATTGTACTCATTAACCTCGACTCAAACCATACATTCATCGTCTTCGGCTTATCCGAGATCAGGTCAAGAAGGTAACGGATCTAAGACGGAAACTCAGGCATCCCTCCTCCCAGCTACACTCTGTATCTCATTCTAGGGATCTCGGGGCATTCTCAGGCCAGCTGGAACATAAAATCCATCCAGAGAGGTTTGGGTCTGCCCCGAGGTGTACAGGATGCATCGTGATCATTTTCTTGAAACGCCTCAACTGACTTCATGTATTGTGACGGAGCATTGGCTCTATTCTGATCTCGCCCAGATGACGAAGCTCTTTACCTCATCATTGATACTGACCCTTCCCACACTAGTTTTAATAACCTTCTACAGGATCGTCTAATGTCAAATCGCAATTGATTATTGACAGGTGTATTGTATATGTGTTTTACATGCTGTCCAGTTGAAGATAACAGAAGATAACAGAAGATAACTCATGATCATCCTCCTCCTCTTTTAATCTAGACATCATCCATTATTCACTATTTAGAATTAAATGTGACCATTTCCCCCAACATTACAACTAGATTAACCTAAGTTAATCTAGGTTTTGAATCTCCCTTCAATTCAAAGGACTCCCCAGGTAACCCTCCATCTTTACAATGATCTATAACCCTGTTTCTTCTACCTTAAGTCTAATTAAAGCTCTAAACTTACATTATGTTAGATACAAATTCAGCACAGATTGGTCTAACTACTTAGAGAACAACTCCAAGAATCTAATACTATCTCACAAAGAGTTTCTTCTCGCAAGACATTCATTGATCCTATGTGTGGAACATTTTGCATAACTGACAGACTAGAGAACAAGCAAACATGTCATCTTGCTCCATGAAAAAGTTGTCTGATGTGCTGCGGTTGATTTTTGATGATTTTCTGTAGCACAAACGAAAGACATATCAAATACCTTGTTTTACTTATGTCTTTTATTAGTAGATGAATCTTTATTTATTCTATGAGGAGCCTAATGTTTATTTTCATTTGAGTCATGAGCAATGTGTTTTTCCTGTTTCAGTCAAAAGGAAAAGTTGCACAAAAATGTCACCTCCAATGTTATTGGATTATTACAGCTTATTGATGAGCCATCAAAAAAAACACTTTCAAAAGTTCAGTAAGGTGCCTGAATTTCTCCAGTATGCTGACACTTTGATGTGCATTGCTTGCAGGAACTGCCAACCACAATGAGGTGTGACGTAGGTCCCCCTCTCCCCCCCGTGCTGCTTTCACCTTCCTCATTGTTCTGCAGTGAAGCATTAAACGGGTTTTTCACTTCTCTAGAAACTCTGTCTTTTGTTAAGACTATGTAACAAAAAAAAGCAGCCCAATTACAGATTACATTAAAAAAAATATGACGATTCATCCGCTTTAAGCTAATTAAGGTCAAAGGGAGACAGAAGCCAACCTCATATAATACTATGAAAAAAAGACTAAAAACCAAGAAGAAACACACAATTACTGAACAGAATGTGAATACTCAAACCAAAACAGAAATGAACATGAAAACCCTTTTCAACAACCTCACTGAACACAACAAAATGCATTATTCCGGTGCAAAAAGTGAGTCGTCTGCCACTGGATGTTTCCTATCAAACACAGATCAATTCGTACCTGACTTGGGGCTGTTTTCACCTGCTTTGACAACCTGTAGTTTAAAACTGCCATATGTAACTTGTGTAAGGAATACTTATATATATATATATATATATATATATGTTGAAGCCGTCACTATGCTGTGACAGTATGATATGTAAAAGATTATCTGTGCAAAAAAAAAAAAAAAAAAAAAAAGCTCATCTGCCTGCTGCCAGTGCTATCTAGAAACAACCAATCAGAGCGCGGAGGACTTACGTCTTAACGCTGTAGATAAGTGAATCTCAAATGAGATTGACTTCAATATATTCCCTTTACTTATTCTTGGTATGTTTTGATCCTTTGACCTGTCCTCTCACCTCTTTACACAGAAGTGGATTTTTTTTTTTTTTTTTTGCCCTGACCCCTCGGCTGTTATGGATCAGCATCTGTGAGGTCAACGGATAAACATTCAAATACAGTCAAACCTCTGAAGACATATTTATAAATTCATTCAACCCGGCAATTTGTGTCTTGAAAATCTGAATTACATTTCTCACTGAAAACTGGATGCTAAATTAATTTTCTCTATTAATAATTTTTCAATCTATGGAAAATGTCTTCTGTCCGGAATTCAAAACGTCATGAAAATTTGCTGCAACTTCACTGAACAGAGTTATGGGATGTTAGACAGCAGCTTTGTTTGGGTGACTGTGCACACAGAGACTTGCACTTTTATCCACATTTCAAACACCTACTGGAAGAAAACGCTTCATCACCGTCACAGGCTTCATTGCTGACATTGTGGCAGGCAAAAGAAATGCAGGGAAAACAACACAGGAGAGAAAAAATTAAAAAAACAATATGGAACCTGCCGGACCACACAAATCCAGATTCATGAGAGGCATGCAGCAGGCTGGCTTGTTGGCCGGCGACATGCAGCGAGCGCATTGGTGTAAATAAAGTATATACAGTATTTGCTCATGGTATTCTTACACCCATCTCATTTGAAAAAAATCTGTGTACAGACTATATTTAAAGCTTCCACAGCTCACGAGACTTCAGTTGGACGTAAACATCTACAGCCAACATCGCTTCTACTTTTAAAGTTCTCAGAAATTTCAACATGACTTTTATTTTAGAGGTGACTGTTCTGTTTACTTTTTTGTTTGTTTGTTTGCGTGTGCACTAGTTGTAAACAGCCTTGGCACTCATATCAGATGGGAGACATCCAGAAATGTCAGCAGATAGAAGAGAAGGATTTTTACGGATTTTTTTTAAACAGATATGAACCTGTACGTATCCGCATGGCGAAATGCAAGACGATGCTTTCTGTTTAGTTTCTAGCAAAGATTGAAGCTAAATGTGTGGTAAATGAGGATTAAAACTTCAGCGCAGCATTATCAAGCAAAATATAGAAAATAGAGGAAATAGCTATCAGGCACCCTAACTCGATCCCTTCTTAAAATATGCACATTTTATCACTCGTCTTTCTTGCTACTGTCCAATATTTACATTAACTATAACGTTCGAGTTAATAATGTGACATGTTCAGATTTTTATGGCCCAGATGTAATTCTTATTATTTGACTACATTGTGACACAAGAAGGATGAATTGGAACATATAGAACCTGGTTGTTTCGTAAAGTGCTTTGAGAGGCCATTTGTTGTGAAATGGCTCCGTATAAAGAAACTAAATTGAATTTACACCAACAGCTGATAGAACTCCCATTTCAGTCTACATTAAAATGCATCTTCAGAAGAATCATGTTCAGCTTTTCAGTTTAGCCCTCTTCACAGTCCCAGTCCCAGTTGATGTGGCTCTTTGAAAAACTGCCCACTTGTGTCTTAAGTTGAGGCAGATGGTTGCTCTTGCAGTGACCTGTTTTGCTAGAAATTAAAGAAAGTTCTTCCTCTCCACTGATCTCTACCACAGATTGCATCCTTGATGTGGGGGATAAATCAGGGAGGACGTCTGTTAATGAGAAGCCAGTTTATAAATGTTATTCTGTAAAAATCTACAGAATCAAATGTGATCTTAATCTAGCTGAATTGGAATGTGATTGGACTTTATTGGATTCCAAATTTAATTGAGCAGCTCTGTACTTTATTAAGATTTTAATTTAACTTAATTTCTTTAGAAAGTTGTGAACTAGCAGCTTCATTGTTATCTTACACTGAAATAAACTGAATTAAATTGTGTTAAAGGTGTGTGAGTATAGGTCTGTTTTTATTGTGGCAAAGGCTCATATTGATGGGTCCAACTTTTTTTTTTTTCAGAACATGTACTGATCAAACAGATGAATTTGTTTTTTAATCATTTTAAGCTGGGTGAAGGCAACGATCTGAGCCTAGGTGGCTGTGCAAAAATAAATAAATATGCTGAACTCCTTATTTATTCATCTGCAATGTTTGTGCTTTTCTGATTGTTCATCTACATTCAACTTATCATTCAAGCAGCTTTCAACATCTATGTACCAAAAATATGGAACAAACTTCCAGAAAACTGAAAAACAGCTGAAACACTGAGTTCCTTTAAATCTAGATAAATAAAACTACCTGTTTATAGTTGCTTTTCAACCATAAAAAAATTCTATATTGGATGTGCTGATGATTTTGATGACGACACTCATCAAAATGTAATGTTTATTACTGTTTTTCTCAATTGTTATCTGCCTGGCGTCTTTTATAACTTTGTATTTTTGTGTTTTTATGGTGTAAAGCACTTTGAAGTGCCTTGTTGCTGAAATGTGCTACACAAATAAACTTCATTGACTGATTTAACATATTTAATATTTTGCATACATGTTTTTCAACACAACTTTAAAAAGAAACTACTTTTTGCGAATATGACATTGCTTAATCAGAAGACATAAATCATGGAGAAAGAAACTGGAACATCTAGATTTCTATGTGAAGTGAGAATAGTTTGCGAAGTGCGGGTGAAAGTGGTTAACTAACCTCGGGTACTTCTATTAGCCCTTGACAACCTCAATGGAAAAAAAATAAGGTTTCAGGGATTAGGGGAAGAAACAAGATAGCAGAATTAACAGAATGGACCTCCTATTGGGAAAAGGATCAGAGGAAACTGTTGGCAAACAGCATGAGAAAAGTGGAAAGAAAGGAGTGAGTAAAGAACCAGGATATAACAAAGTAATGAATCATCTTTTTTTTTCCTTTCACAGAGACCCCCAGGTCACATCCTTCTAAAACCACCTTCCCACAGCGGCCCACTGAAACTCGCCTGAGACTTCATCACATGAGATACAGCAGGGAGCCGAGCTGCAGCCCTGCATATCTTACTGCATGGAACAGAGTGAGAATTTCTTCCTTGATCTCCCCCAATTTTGTTTTTATGTGTCATTTGAGGACACTAATGGGCTGTTGTACCTTTCACCACAACATACTGGCTACACAGCAGCAGACACTCTCTAAGATTGGAGTAGAAAAAGTACTTTTCTGCTTATTCATTTTTTTTTTTTTTTACATTCTGTTGAGTGGTAAATAAAAAGGTTAAATGGAACATTCATTATTGTGATATATTAAATGTTATGTATAATGTATGGAAAATTGAACAGTTCAAAAAAATGTCTGAACGACATTAACATTTTGGTTTTCACCATGTGGGAGACTGCTATGCTATAAAAGCAGAGGCACTTTAAGGAGAGATGCTACAGGTAGAACTTAATTTCAAAACAAAATTTTCATAAACCGTAGTATTAGTAAGAATAGTTGAAATGACAGCAAAGATGCTGTCTTTATATTATTAAAGAAGTGATGGTATCTGTCAGCTGACATGCATCAATTAAAATCCTAATTTTATCAGCCAGGACCATCAACCTCTTCTTCGGTTTTCTCCCTCAGTCCAAAAATACATGGTCTAGGTTTGTCAGCCACTCTAAAAATTCCCTTAGGACAGCGGTACCCAACCTTTTTATTACCGCGGACCGGTCAAGAATTGGCAATTTTGCTGCTGTCTGGGGGAGAGGGATCCGTCAGACAATGCTTCTGCATGTTGGTGTTCCCACTAAAGCTTTTATTTATTTATTTTTTGCTGCGAGAACGCAGCCTGTTGAATGTGACAGGTAGCCAATCAGAAAGCTCGGTGATGTTAGAGTGGAGGGGAATCCCAAACAGTTGACATGGCAACCGAGAGTCAGGAGGACATCGGAGGTGATATGTGGAAATGTTTATTACTATGTGTAAAGGTGATTTTTACATATGTTTATTATATGTGGTTATGTTTATTCAGTTAAAAATGTTAACTATGAGAAAACATAACTCACCTCCAAATTACAGTGCAGCAAATAGAGCGGCTGTTCCCTCCGTCCTTTATCAAACGCCTTTCTTTTTGTTACGTCTTTTATCGATTAAAATGAGTCCACAAACTATTACTACTGCTTCTACGGTCACCATCATGCAGAGCAGCTTGAAATATGGGAATCACCTACCGGGATAAATCCATCCTCCTGTCTCTTCTCTGGGCCTTTTCCCCTTCGCCAAGAAACTTTCCAAAGACTCTGATCTGTTTCTGACTCATTTTGCTGCTTGTGGCTCAATGTTGGCACGCAAGACGTAACCGAGAGAATCTGGTTAAAGGATTTTCAAAATAAAAGATCCTCCAGACTTAGACAATACATAAAAAGAAAATATTTAATTATTTCTTACGCGGCCCGGTACCAATTGGTCCACGGACCGGTACCGGTCCGCTGCCCGGGGGTTGGGGACCACTGCCTTAGGAGATACTGTGTGTTTTGCCTGGTTATTTGTCCTGTTGGTCCCTATGTTGCCCCATTATAAATTGTTGACGAATCCAGAATGACAGCTGGAGATGGGCACCATCAGTCGTGGTTTGGATAGGCGGGAATAGATAATAGATGGAAGGTTGGACGCGGCATCACCGTGACGTGGAAGTAGTCTTGCTTTCTTCCTAAAGCTGTTTCTGATTAGAGTATATTTAATTTGATTTGATATAATGATGAGCAACAAACTAGCTTTGAATTTCAAACATAACCACCAAAAGTTTTATTTATTCTTTAACTTTTGATGAAATTATGCAACAGAAAAATGTTACCTTATGGTCCCCCTGCTAGCCCTGCAAGGTATTTCGCTACAGTGTACATACATTCATGTTTGTCCAGTCTAGGATATGCAAAACCAAAGCACACATCTCAACTGCAGGGTTTTCTTTTTTTGTTTGTTTTTCAGTCTGTTGCTCTCCCACCCTTGTTGCTGCACTGCTCCTCTAGAAGCACCGCTGGGAATGCTGCATGAGCAGTTTCATGAGCTCCCACACCCAGCCAAGTTCCCTTTGGGAGTACTTATTATTATCCTTGCACATTCTCTTAAGAATCAATGTGTATGGTTATGTGAATAAAATACTTGCTGATAAATACAGGGGATACAAATTTGAAAAATTTAAAATAGGCTCAATCTGTGTCATTCATTGAATAATTAATTATACTAAACATAACCAGAGATTAGCTTGTCAAATAATATTCCAAAGCAGCTCAGAGGTCGTGCTTTACTGTAATTTAGCTGTTCTTCATACAGTCGTAACACTGCTACACTCGAAATCGTACGACGCTTCAAGGATACTTAAGTAGAAGAGATACAGCAAAGGTGAAGCCAATTAGTGGTTAACTTTGTGCTGGGAAGAATTGGGACAATAATGGGTTTATTGGGCTGTGATGGAAGAGAAGAAGTGAGAAGACTAATTACTAAGACTAGGCTTGTGCGATTCCTCTGGGTAAAGGCATGACCTCACAACTTGATATATTTAATGGACTACGTAACCGTCTAACCCCAGAGGAAACCGGCCTGAACTGCCTTTTCATCCAGTGTCCAACCTTGTAATTTGTCTTGTCTCTCTGTGGAACCACGTCTTCATCCTATGAGCGCCCCACTCAAGCATTTCAAAAGTGACTCACACATTCCCTCCGTGTCTATAATAAAAACAAAACAAAAAAAAACTTTGTGGAAACAAGTTAGATTTTGTCACCACATGGATTCGCTGACATCTCAGTATGACTGAAGGATAAGAAAATAAGACTGAACGTTTAATGCGCTCCTCTTACTTTGACTTTTAAAGTCTGACGCTCACTGTGCCTCTTGTTTGATAGCTTTCCATCTGCTGCCTCGGGCTTTCCATTTCAAAGAGTCTGTAAATGTATGTTTCATCTCAAAGTAAATAACTTTGTTGTTACACAACAGACCGTTTGAAAAGAGTACTGAGCTAAAAATAAAAGCAAAGATGCAGATTGCAGGGGTTTAGCGCCGCTCCTCCAATAAAACAAAAATAAATAAATGAGTGGGTGGAAATATTTCAGTTTCAGAGAAAATTAACAAAAAAAACCCAAAAAAACTGAAATGTTGAGCGAACTAGACCTTTCTGTGCCTCACCACACCCTTGAAGAAGTCCTGCGACGGCAAGGACGGGTGCCAGAGAGGGTCACCTAATCACCTTGAGACAAATCAGCCTCCTTTCTACCTTGTTTTTCATTCAGATAGTGCAGATCTCCACCTCTGTGTGATAAAAGCCCCAACCAAGATTGGTCTTTATACAGGCAGATTAAATGTGATCACCTTGCCAACATACCCTGAAAGATAGCCATGATCAACGGCCAAAAAAAAAGAATAATGATGCTCATATGCAGGATAATAGCCCATACTGAATGGCTCCATGATCTATTCATAAATCACTCACTTAAACTCTTTTCCCATCCTAAAGGACACAGGTTTTTTTCTCCCCTTTGGCATAATTTACTCAGATGTTTCAAACTCCAACATAACATAGATTAGATTATTGTGACACCAATTGGAAATATTTAAGCCACTTAAAATGAATCTGTGTCACCTTGTTTTAATTTTTTTTTTACGATGTTAATTTTCTGTAATTGTATTTTTCTTTCCATCCTAAACCTTCATGGTCAGGTAAATGTATTCAAACAGCAGTGCGCACAGCAAGGTTGAGGCTTCATGAATATTGCAATAAGGTTAAAAACCCAGGGCAAATATTGGCTCGACTTTCAACAACACAGTACTGAGTGTGTAAGTTAAGCTGTGCTGGGAGCTGAAGCGCTGAAGCTCTTTTGTGCAGCCTCTAAAAGTTTGCAAAGCACTGAAAGAAACATGAATTTACTTAAAGAGAAGAGCCGAGTGCTGCTGAGACGAAACGCACACTTAACACAGACAAGAATAGAGCATTCATTGTTGGTCTTTTTGAGATATCCTTGAAGAGTTGATGTGATGACCAACAAGAAACTTGAGTGAATTTGGAAAGCCAAAACCACTCATTTATTTGTATGTATTTGATCTTTTTTCTAAGTCTTACATATTTTAGTCTTTGTTTAACTTTCCCTTAGCAACTTACAGAGTAACGACACACTTTTTATAGCCATCAGCTAATTCAACCCATAATACTTCAAGTTGGATATTTTACCACTCTATTTGGAACAACAGTAAACTTTATTTATATAGTTTGATTTATTCCTCACAAGCCTGCTATGTTATGCTTTCAGCTATGCTTTTAAATACAGTTCATATATTTTGAATATGCTTGTGGTTTGAGCGATTGCAAAAGCTTAATATTACTCTGCTTTATTCACGTTAAAGTCATTTTTGACGTGTATTTGGGAACATTGTGCTGCTGGGACAACCAGATGTCTCCAAGTTTCAACCAGTCAAGTTGATCTGATGTTGAAGCATTTTAACATGTGTCCTTCTTGTTTATTTCAGCTATTTTCTTAAATGCAACAGTACCAACTACTATGAAACAAACCCTCAGCATGACACCGCCACCACCATATTCGATAGAACAATGTTCCTGTGTGAAAGCCACACATTGACACCTAAATGTCCGCTGTCACGGAGGTCAAGTGGATGAATGCTTCTCTGATTTTATTATTTTCTTCAAAATGTGTGTAACTTTTACTGTTTGTCAAGCTTGAGAGTGTCTATTTTGGAGCATTGAGTTCCATCTAATGTCAATATGTCAGCCCAAATGGATATAAAACGTGCTTCACATTGTTGATATAACAACTAATCAGTTTATGATAGTCTTGTGCTTGTGCAGACAAGCGTTAAAGCTCATGGGATGCCTCCATTGCCAATCTCATTAAAAAAAACACGACTGTGCGTAAAAGCTGGGTTTGTGCCAGAAAACTAACAACTTCCTTGTAGTTAAATATCAGAAAAAACCCCAACAAAACAGGAAAACCGTCACAGCAGCAAAAAAAGGTTTTATTCTTTTACCTGATGTGGCAGGTAAAACCAAAATGTTTCCCCAAAAAACTATCACAATTTCCTCTCATTTTTGATATTTTTTGGAACACTAAATCAAAAAAATAAATGTTCAGCTCCTCTAGTAGAGGTGGACTACACATGGACCTCCTTAGCATTTGGACATCAAATTTGCGAAGTCGGCCCTGTTTGCTCTGATATAATGAGGTTTGTCACTTCAAACTGCAGTTCACTGCAACATGTTGGTAACAAGCCAGGTCAGTTTGGATAGCATTTTTCAATTAATAAATGAAATCATCATTTGAAAACTTTGGATTTAGTATCGTATTGTCACAAATATTCATGCTCATCTTGATTGCATGTAAATCTCTAGCAATTACTCTATATAAAGCATTATTTTGAGAATTTATTCGATGTGTAATACTCATAATTTTTAGAAACCCACATGGCATAACACCAGAAGTTTATCCTCCCTGCTAGTTGGAAGGGTTTTCTGATTTTTTTTAATCCAAACCAGAAATAATCATAACTATCAGCATTCCGAAATATGTTTTAAATTAATTAGGAGCAGCTTTATTTCTGTGATGATCTAATTCTGTTGGAGCCGTAGTGTTTCAGTAAGGCTGCTAACTGGTTTAAGCATTCGAAACTGTCAGGGAAATTAAGCATAAAATGAATTTGTGTGAGAAAGAAGGGGCACAGTGACAGAAAAATACAGAAGCAGCATGATATTAGAATTAAAAAAAATAGAAAGACACAAGCACACAAACAAAAAATAGGCCAAAAACAACAACTAAATCATGAAATTCATTCCATGATGAATTGGGCAACAGGCAAAACCTATAAAATAAAGATGAACACATGAGCCACATGGAAACTGTGGCAGCGGCTTGCTTTGTTCTTGGCAGAAGAGCGACGGAGAACTGCAAATTGAAGGTTGGAGCCTCGTCAGGTTGCTATGGCTAATTCTGTGCTCTGAATGTGAAAAGCATAGGAGCTGCCAGACAACTAATCCACTCTCCTGTTGATGAGGAGTAAAAGTCACTCTCTCACTTTTTTGTGCCGAAAAGGTCAAACTCATCAAGTTATATCGTGTCCTTTGCAATAAAGCTTGTAAGGTAGAAATATTACGTAGTGATTTCCACCAGTTCAGCAAAATCCAGTTCACTTACATGTGATCTTTTTTTTTTCTTTTTTTTTAAGTAGAGCTTCAGTCACTTGATGCAAATTCAACTAAGCGATATGTGCAATCAACACCATATGCTTTTTCATCTCAGCTATTAGTGGCCACATATCTCAAAATTCAGTGGTTATAATTTAATTTATATGGTTTAAATGCAACTTTGGTTATATATGCTAAAGATCAACAAATGCTGATACTTTGGAAAATTAAGGTGCAACAGGCAACATGATAAGACTCTAATCTGTAAGATAAAAAGAAACGACTTCAAGAGGACTGAAAAACAAATGCACTTTTCCCACATCACATAATTGCTGGTAAGAAAACAGATTATCTCTGTTTCCTCACATGGAAACTCTCTTTTAAAGAATTAGAAGGAACACCCATCTCACATCAACAATCCCCAGAAGATCCACTTATACATTTTCGTAAATTTATTGAATTTGGGCTAAGGGGGAAAAAAACAAATATTATCGAGAACAACCCATCTTCTGGAGCCAGTTAAAGAAATGCAATCATTCGGTCCTTCATCAATGTCCCTAGAGCCAAAACTGGTTGGAAGACCTTAATCTAATTTATGTCCGTGTCTTTTTGTTTCAATTCACAACAAAAGGTTTTGGCAGGACATCAAAAAAGAAGGAAACAGTTCCAATTTAAATGCAATTATATAATAGTCCACAAGCATTTATCCAATTACAATTCATTGCAAGACTCAGATTCAGACATACTCAATTTAATCCACCTTCTTCTACAGCAGTCTTAGTGGATCAGAACGCCTCAAACTCTTTCCTGCTCTAGTGTTGCAAGAGATTCATTTAGCATAAAGAATACACAGAAATAACGTACTGCCAAAACTGTAAAAATATGAGAAAATATATAAAATGATTGATGGTGACCATTACATGAGTTCTCTAAACATCAATTACTACTACCAAAAGCAATTCTGGCAAAAATCTGTTAAGCTATTGAGCAGTTTTAACAGTAGCACCACATTATGATGTTTGTGTTAAAATCAATCCAAGACTGATAGTGAGCACAGCCCAGTGCAGAGTCAAAGAGCGTCAGGCAAAACTAACACCTTGGATGTGACATCCAATTTCTTTTCAAGCTCAGCATTGCTAAGACCAGGTGCAACCCAGTTCAGCTGCAGATACAACAAAGTACTTTCAAATGAAAGAAGAAAAAAAAAGAGAGAAGTCACAAAATGGTGTGACATTAAGATGGCGATGAGATAGGCTCAGTGGGATTAGGAAAGATAAAAAACAGCTGTGATTCACTAGGATGGCTAAAACCTGAGTTGGCATCAATCAACAGCTCTGAAAATTTAGGACCGATCGGCATTAAGGGGCTGTCGAGAATTATTGATGACATGTTCCAAGAGTCTTTCCTGTTTGACGGAGAAGCACTTAATCTGAGATTTACAGCATTTAAGGCAAAATCCTAAAATCCACAATCCTTTTCCTCATTGGAGGGGATGATACTGAGCCTCTGTGGGGAAGAACATGTGCTTGCAAACACACTGCACCACAAAATTTACCCAACTTGTTAAAAACGCAAAAAGTGGCCTAATCCTAATAAGGTGGACATCACTAAATGGATGAAGGAAGAAAAAAATAACGGACAGCATTAGCTATTCTACACTAAAAATGTTGAAAAATGTTGTCCAGGAAAAATTGAGAAACCTAACACAGCCCAATTCATAATTTGTTTTACACCCTTTCCTTTCATGTTGTGATTTGCAACACAGGCTACACAAAAAAGAAAGTAGTTTGAGATCATATGTATTTATTTTTATAGCAATTTATCCCATGACCAGAAGCAGGCCAGGAAAAAATGTTGTGTAAGAGGAGCTTACAGATCTAACAAATCGGTACCCGGCGAAGGAATAAAACGAAACTCTGTATGAACCCAATCTGCCAGTAATTCACCAAAGTGCCTAATAGCTGCTTGTGGCAAAAATCTTTCAAAAGAGGAAAAGTTTTTCAGCATTCATGAGAGACTTTTCTGCTCTAGTTTAACCAGCATCATTACTGCGTAGTGCCCATGGAAACGACATGCCCCATAATAGAGAACTGTGTATTAGACACAACTAGTCTGTTATAAGTGTCTGCAATTATGGACTCAACAAATTGTTTGGCCCTCAAATGTCAGTTCAAGCAAATGCTAAGAATGTGATAATGTAAGGAAATTTAAAAGAAATGTTACCCCATGTGCGCATTTTTCATTTATTTACTTATTTTATCTGCTGCTTGTGCATCCTTGAGCTATATATATATATATATATATATATATATATAAATTCCATTCTTTTCACCTGGTTACTTTCATAGAGCTGAGCCAAATTTCCTTAAGAAATTATCATAAAAGCAAAAGTCCTCACCCCATCTTTATTGCCAATAGTGTCCACACAGCTATTCAACATATTTATATTAAAAATTAATTTTTTAATCAAGGAAACAATCCAGGCCCTGCAAACATCATTTGTCTCTCAGATACTTCAAACCCAGAAGACACATCAGCCATATATGGCACTCACTTCCTGTTTTAAAGAAAGTCGTGACCTCATAGGTGAAAAAGTGCTTATGAAATTATTTATGTGCTATAAAAACAATGGGAATTGGGGTTATCATTTGTTAATGTTTTATACTTTCAATATTTGTTAGATTTTTGTCTTCAACATATATTTGTGTTCATAGGATCAGATTTTGCCTTTGTTTTTTCAAGTTGGTATTGAGTTGAATGTTTTTAAATAAGTTTGTGTCGCCTGCTACCACTTAACTAACCCAAAACCACAAAACTGATGCAGCCTTAGGACATATTAGGCTCTTGAAAACTAATGAGGAGCAAAACCAATAAGAGCGAGCCGCTGAATTGTTTTGAGATGGAAAGACGGCACATAAACCCACAGCGGAATGATTCCACCCGCATTCGTCTCAGAAGAGGCAATGAAAGCAGAGACAATCCCACCAGCTGCAGACATTCGACAGAGTCGACTTTCACACGGATGCATTTCCCCGGCTCTGATGTGAGGAAGCCAGAGAAAATAAGTCAGTGGTCATTAGCACTCACTGTTTCTCTGTTGTCTGTTGTGGCAGGGATATAAACAGAATTTTCCTAACCCTAATCCCCGATACGACCTCTGTTTTTATACACTGCATGGAATCACGTTAGGCTACTTTGAGCTTTTTGTATAGAGATTGGCTAAGCTGTAGACACCCAGCTCAGTTCAGAGCCATTGTCTTTTTTTTCTTTCTTTTTTTTACAAACAGAATATAAAGCCCCTGCAAGCAAGCACCAACATTCAAAAGCAACACTCCGAACATCCCCCTCCAGAGACTGGTTTCATCATGTAGGTGGCGAGTTATTGAGAGGGGGGAAATTATTGCTCCTGTGACAAATGCTTTAAATGCCACCCTTGTTCTCCTGCTTGCAACTTTATTTCCATGCCGGCAGCACTTCTGTCCTTATGTGTCCAATCTGTTTTTTCTCTTGTCAACAGGTGGACGGAGAAAAATTGTTTTTCTCGAATAGGCAGGAGTTGCCATATCAACCGATATGCAGGATGGGGGCATTAGATTACACAGCCCAAGTGCAAACTATAGCACAATACAGGAATGAGATGGAGGCCTGACACATAGTCGTATCATGACATCTTGTTATAGGTTTTGTGAGGAATTGTCAAACATCCCTATTCAGGGGTGGGGGGGGGAAAGCAAGCTAGAGTGTTACACATACGCTTTAGCACACAAACCCGAACTGAATGCTTCCCAAGTAAATGCAGACCCCATAAGAGAAAGCGCACATGCTGCTTGTGCCGGAACAAACGTGAGCGTGCAGTTAAAGAGGGGCCTTTGTTGAGTTAACGGAGTGATCACGCAGCGAGTCAGAGAGGGACAACTGAACCATCAGGAGATGCCTCATTTTGTCAGACCCTTTTCCCCGGTTTCACAGGCTGCTGGGGTGTTGCTAAGAGGAAGCTAGCTCTGCCAGAAATGATGGCGTTGCTTTGACAGGCATCCGCCTGGTGTCAAAGTGAAAAAAATAAGTTAAAAAAAAATGGAAAAGATAAAGATATGATCTGAATCAGTGCCACATTCTCCATAACTCTTCGTCTTCCTCTCCCTCAGAGGCAATCCCTCCGTCTTATAATCTTTAACACATTTGTTTTGTGAAAGAAAAATGTTTAAGTTGTGTTTGTCAACTGGCTTGATCTATTTTAAAAAATGCTACTTAAACTTTTTATTATTTTCGCAAACAAATACTTCTGACATGCTAAAGACAACAAACCAAGACAGTGAAATTCACTGCCAGCAGGGTAATTTGTGTGAGTGTGTGTAGGGTTCCTCCCAGCATAAAACTGCACCAGTCTCACACCAGACATGCTGTCATTCAAAAATCAGTAGGTGGGTGTTGCACCTGGCAGCCGGAAAACATTTTTAATACTCCTTTTCTTTTAATGTATCTGAAAACATATGGATATTCTAAAATGTCCAACCAAAAAGATAAAGCGCTGGTCTGACAATACACCATCTGAGTACTGAAACCCTTTTTTTTTTATCCTCCATCTCACTGCTTGAAATACCACCTCGTTGGTTTTATTGTACCTCTGTTTCTGAAAACAAAAGAAAACACAGATCAGCATAAGGATTGGGGTAGTGATTATCTTCAAGGACTGGAAAGAGAATTGGAACATTTTGTATATACATAGAATTAGATATTATATAATTCAAGTACTTTGTGAGGGAGGTAGTGAAAACCCCTGAAATATTCAAATCCATTTGCTTCACATCTTAAAATTCTGTAATAGGTTGGAATTGGGGTTAAAAGCTCCATGTGACCAGAGCAATTTTTTTTATTAGCTAAGCAATTTGAATAACATCACTTGAGAAAACTGAAATAGTTTATTGTTTTTGATCCATTAGACAAAACCCCAATAATATTTAAAGCTGAGGGGATATGATTGTTCTTGCAACGCGCTGTACGTGTCTCAAAAACTTAAGTGCAGGTGTCAGTTAAGGATGAGGATTTGGGAATCCCTTCTTTCAGAGGAAATTAAGACTGATCTGCTCTTAATTAGTTTGTTTCTCGCCATGTGTATCCATGGCTCTGTTGGTTGCCAGCATGTGTGTCTGTCTTGCTTCTTCAAACACACTTTATAACACCACATCAATCAGGATAAGGAACCCTTAAATTACCTCTTGGTGCACAGTTTCAATCAATTATGTGGTTTCTGATGCACAGTTGCACATAATGCCAATATGCCAATAGCAAAACCTTTTTATATCTGTGTCTGCATAACTATGCCACTTATATTGCTAAAATAATGCTGTTCCTTCTAGGTGCCACATCCATAAACACTAAACCTACACCTCCTCAGACTCCTGTTCACGCTAAGTGGCTCTGTACCTCCTGATCTCCACTTCGACAGAAGGCTAAGCTGGAAGCATGACATCCTCATAGCAGATGCATTGGGGTCAGACACTATTAAAACATTTAAAAAAGTAGCGTCAAGACTCAAAATGCTGGATATGGATTTTGATTGACAAGTATATAACATTCACCCTTGTGCACACGAAGTTAATACTGTAATCATGTACACAGTACAGCGTTTTGTGTCTTCAATGTACAGACAGACGTAATTTAAGTGACAGCGGAAAATGTTAAGTGTGAAACAAGACGGAAGTGACACAACGAGAGATCGTGAATATGATCCGTCACAGTCAGGATAAAGATATGAATCATTCTTTGCCTTGGGTTTGAAAAGCTTTTTGTGATGCAAACACCACATTAACTGCTCGCCACCTTTTTCAGTGAGTAAAGCGATCTTTCCTAACCTATTAAATCATCCCAAATATGGGGGTCATTCTGGCTGATTAAAACCTCTGCTTTCCACGCTGTAACTAGCTAAAATAATAAAACAAAATACAACCAACATTTTGGGAGTTACATATTGCATGTGAATTAAAGGTAGCAGTAAATGTGTAGGGATGAGGGAATCCATGTTGAACCCACAAGAAAAATGAATACAGGATGCAAAACCATACAAGATGCATGGTATTTTCTAGGGTTGTTTGATCTTTTTTTAATGCCATAAAAATACGCTTTTTACAGAGTAATTTTCAGTATGACTATTTTTTCCTCTGTATTTTAGCAAAAATTTTATAAAGTGCTGCTACTCTCATTTGAGTCCAATTTTTGGCTACTTTATGCACCTTTGTTAAAATGTTTTTTTTTTGTTTTTTTTTACGCAGATAGAAAAGGGGAACTGAAGTCAAATCCTTTGTTTGTTTGAACAAACTTGGCGAGTAAAGTTGTGCTAAAGACAATAAATGTTAGACCAAATACATGTGAACCAATACAGTGTCTAAACTCCCTTAAAATGTGCTGCTGTTTTCAGATTTTGGCTGCAGTGACATGGGACGTCTCCGTAAAATGAGGCCACCTTATTAAAAAACAATGAGATTATAAAAGGTTAAAATGTGGATCCATTAAAATCTCTCACTGGAGTTTACAGACTTGTTCCAGCAGTGATTAAAAACATGTTAATTACAAGTTAGCTCTGGGTGTATGGGCACATCATACCCATTCAATATGAATACTCCTAAAGGGATTTGTCTGCCAGTAACAGTAAACCGGACAGAGACAACTAAAATGTTCTGCTAATTTTGGAAGCAAATGACAAATCTACAGCATCTGGGATGTTTTATTAATCTTCGTCTTTTCCTGGGCTCTGTCATTGTGCCAATTAGTCAAAGAAGTTCATTTCTCCATTTACAGGCAACAGCATTTTAGAAATGAAAGCTTTCTCATAGCTGAATTGACTGTAGACAGAAGAATAAGAATCGTCCATGAAGGAGCACAAAAAAGAGCAAATAAGAAATAAATTGGAGGGTTAACTCTGAATCTAAAAAAGGTAACAGAGCAATCATCCAAAAGCGAGCGATTATACTGTGCCGATTCGAGTAAAAGTCTTAGACGCGCTTATATTTGCATGCACATTTGACCCAGTTTTGACTGATGCCTGCATATTTGCACTGAACACTCGAGAGATCCCAGGAGAGGTTTAAGCTGGGTCTTGATTTCACTAAGAAAGAGCTTACACACTAGCTTAGCCTCGTCTTTGGACGGTATCCCTTCTCCCTGGGCATGATGGAAGGTCCATACCAATGTGGGGGAGACAGAGTATGAGAGTAATGCCGGGGAGAGATTCTTGCGACAGATGGTCCGAAACTTGGCGTTTGGGTCTGTGGGCACTAATGCAAACAATGGCTCCCACATACAGTTGGCGCTGCTTTGTCAATGAGGCAAGCAAGCCGACTCTGCAGTTTTAAAACACCCCGTCCATTTCCGACCATATTTTCTTTTATCAGCCTTTTGCCATTTCTATCAACCTCACTGTCAAATTCACCCTTCTACCCCAAATCTAGTCTCACCAAGGTCCCCAATTTTAATCCCTCTACACCTAAACCTCCCAACCTTACATCTCAGCGCCTCCTCCTCCTCCTCCTCCTCCTCCTTTTGCTCCTCCTCCTCCTCCTCCTTCTGCTCCTCCTCCTCCTCCTCCTCCTCCTCCTTCTCCTCCATGTGCCTGCAAAAGAATGCATCATCGCATATAGCTGCACTGCATTTTTAATTTTTATTTTTTTTGGCTGACTCCTGTTTAGCCCCTAATGGGATTTACTCCAGGCTGATTTTCTGCTCTTTGTCCTGCGTCCTGGAATGAAGTCTTCTTGCAGCCAATAGTGCAGGTGGTGGGTAGTAAATTATGCACACTTCCCCCTGAGCGAGTCAGAAGTGAGTGAAAGAGGGAGTTGCGAGCTCTCCGTTACCAAAGTGGTTTCAGTACCTCTCACCAGAACCACAAAAACCAATTTTCAAACAAACCCACAAACTGCATCGATGAAAGCACCAGAGGCGCACACTTATTACACCATGCAAACACATGCCGTATTCATAGCGCGATGCACAAACAGGCAAATCCTCTCCCTGCATTTATACGCCCACTCCACCTCCCTCTGCTGCATCTGTGTCATCTCAGCACACTTTGGGAAGCCCAACAACAGCAAAGCATAATGGCACGTACAAAGAGAAACGCTGCTCCCATCGCGTGGGACTGTGGAGCGTCACAATGGACAGAGGCTGTGGGCCTCATCGGCATCAATCTGATCTCACAGAACGGATCACCGCAGGCCACCGCCTCCATCCTCTCCCCTCTCTTTATGCCCAACTATCTGTCAGTTTCTCCTGCCCTAACAGGTAGAGTGGTATTGATGGCCAAACCCCAGCGGTGGTTGGGGAGGTCTGGGGTCGTGGCGAAGCACTAACATCTGTCACAGCGTCCTCCGCAGCTCGTTATAAATCTGTCACACAAAAGACGGCGGCAACATGAATAAGACAAGGGGCGGCGAGACCTTCACAAAGGGGGAAACATGGGTAGCACGTCGACATGCGTAACAAGCGGCTTGTTGAGTTATGAGTGGCGTCTAAGCAGGTGTCCTGACGAACATCTTTTATTTTTTTTGTTATTTATTTTTTTGCTCTTCTGGCTGTCACAAACTGAATGCTGTTGTTAAAGCGAAGAAATCAATGAAGGTGCTTTCAAGCGACAATTACAGGACACAGACAGGATGCATGTGGGCTGTTTGTTTTGAAGTCAACAGCTGACAGTGTAAAATGAACCCAATATCCTCATCCGATGCGAGATTTTGTAATCCTGAACTTGAGATGGATTGTGGGAGCACCAACAATCAAACATCCAGGAGGATTTTTGATGCACTGGGCTCATTTAAAATGTTATATTGTCCTACATTGTTTTTTGGGTCTTTTAGGAGGCAGAGTCATAATGCCTTACAGAGGCCATCAGTCATCCCCTCACACAATGACCCCCCACTCCCCTCCCTCAGAGGATCCTCAATCAAACATGGCAGCATGAAAAGCAATAAATACTTTGAAGTCAGCCTTCAGCAGTCTGCCGGTGAGGCAACATGTAATGAATACATAAACTAACAAAGGCACAACAAGACTGCCGCTGTCTCTAATTAGAGCAATGTAGTAATTCTGATTGCATCAGAGAACAGGGAAACCGAATAACTGCAGCGCAGTGACCTCATGCTGTCTGCGGGGACTCTTTGAAGCTTCTTGATGGGCTGGTAGTCTGCATGAGCTTCAGTCCGATGGAACCAACCTCATGTCAGATAAGTGTGAAACATTTGTTTTAGCATTTGTTTATGATTAAATCTGCCCTGCTAAAAACAAGCATTCGAATGTGCATATCTGGCAACCTCACCTAGTGCTTTAGGCAACTGATTAAAGTTGTTGTAACACATTGAGTTATATTTTATTGAAGTTCTTTTTAATAATTTTTTGAGTCATTCGTGCACGTGGGCAGAAAAGCACTTGAGCAGCAGAGAATGCTGCATACCGTCTATATGCTGCTTCTATTTTGAAATACCAACTTTTATTTTGAAAATGACTTTTTTTATTTATTTTTTTTTGTTTCCTGTTCTGTGTGCAATCCTCTACTGCAGATGTTTTCAGTTGTAAGCAGGTATTGCACTGGTAAACAGAGGGAGTTACTCATTAAAATTTAAGCTCAAGAAACAAGGCGGCCATACAATCAGCGCCGCTGACCTCTGACCACCACCAGAAGGCAAGGCAGGTCAAGTGTCCAATTACAGGGCAAACTCCTACCACCTATAACACTGTTGCCACTTTGCTTCTGTCTGTAACGTTGCTATCAATCCAGACAACACCAGAGGGGAGAAGAAAGAAATCAATCCCATCATTTGGCAGTCAGAGGAAGAAAAGTTATCTGGGTGAAATCAAGTGCACAGAGGTCATAAAGTACACAGTGCCATGGCATTAGCAATTCACATAAATATTTAAGATAATACAAGAATACAGCAGGTAGGCACTTTGCAACAATGGGAAATGATCAGAAAACCAATAAGATGGTAAGTTTCAAGCAGGAATATAAACAAACTGACACCAGCGAATGTTCTGATAATGATCGCTGCTCTTTGCTTCAACTTCTCCATCCACAGCTGATACGATCTTGAGTTGGGAATCAAACTCCATCTCAAGCGCATTATTTTGAACCCCTTTTAACTCAAATGCCACTGGAATCTCTATTCACCAAAAAATAAATGACAAAATGCAAATAAAAAATACACCACTGAATAGTATTCCCTAGCAAACTGTTAAATCACAGAGCGGCGGTGACATTTAGCATCTTGCACATAATTTATCTAGTGACACGAATCAGAAATGGCATTTAAAGTAAATTACACATTTCCTGTAATTAACAAATTATCTAATCCTAAAGTTAATGTTTGGTTGAAATACTTCCGTCTTTTCCTCCCATTCTTTTTCTTTTTTTCAGACATTTATTTGAGTTCCCTTCAAGGAGTCGAAATGAGACATCTGTTGGAGATGATAAGACAAAGTGACACAGAGGTGTCTCTCCACTGCAGAGAAGTACTGACAGCGGATCCTGTACAGCTCCGAGCAGAAAAGCTGAAAACCTACAAAACAGATCCAGCCTTTAAGCCTTGACCTTTATGTTTCACTTCTCTTCCTTATTCTGCTCTCTCTCTTTTTCTGTGTGCGTCAGCTGCTTAGACATGACTGACTCCAGCTAATCGGAGTAAAAAGCCTCAGGAATGTAGATTTTTGTAGTTATTACACTGGCCTGCAGATCATAAAGGTTCCCCCCTGAGTCATCCTTGTCGCATGGCGTGAATGTAACTAGTATAACGGCGCACTTGTGTGTCATCTGTGGAACTGCTCTGACAAGTGTTATAGGAGTAACGCATAGCGTGTGCAACAAGAGTGTTTTCTTTACAATAATGCAGAAGGTTTGTAAAGAACAAAAAAATGTCAATATCAATAATAAACAGCGAGGAATGGGGAGAGAACCAATATATCACGGCAATAAATGCAGTTCCCCGTAACATACTAAACAGAGCTCTTGCGCAAACATATTAAATGAAACGCTGCGCCATCCAGGCTTTAATCATATATTCTTTATTGCTGCGTAGCTCAATAAAGCGAATGCACAGGATTGTTGGCATATGTGACTCTAATCAGAGGCTCAGATCTTTCAGGATGACTCAATATTATGGTAAATTTAACAGCCTGAGTAGGAGAAGCTTTGATACAAAGTTTGTGTTCAGAGTGGCCTTTTATTGTGGGCAGTATAAGGTACACCTGTGCACTAATCATGATGTCAGATCAGCATCTTGATGTGGCACAC
>CAEFZX010021473.1:0-113681 GCA_903066825.1 Alfaro cultratus
TTCTTACAAATTAAGTATCATGGTGCAGAACAGCAAAAATGTAATGTCCTCATATGAGGATGCGGGGTCTCAGGAGGTTAATTCACTTAATTCATCTTCATGCTGCTCTGAGTTCAGTTTGTCTGTTCAGTCTGGTGTTTGAACTTGGAGGCTCATTGACCATCTGCTTCTGTTTCTTCCCAGCATGACAGCAGCCACTGACCACAAGTTCCCATCAGCGTTTGTAAGATAAGGCTTGGCACATGAATTATCAATGGTCATGAATACGCGTTTCTTTTCCATCAGATCAAACATTTCACGACCGCAGACACAAATTTATCACTTCGGCGCGGATTCTGAGGAGGTTTCTTTTCATCTTGAAAGATTATATTTTGAAATCACTGGAGGTAAATCTCTCTCTCTCTCCCTTTGATAGCAAAGCTAAACTTCTCAAGATGTCACAGTCCTAAATGTGAGGAAAAAACCCCCAAATGTGATTACAGAACATATGCTCAAAAGAAGTTGTACGTTTTCACATTTTGTCGCGTTGATTCTGATCTCCATGTTGCATGTGTCCAATCACTTAGTTGTAGCCTAATTGATTTGCAAAAGGGACAATCGTCTTGCCCCCTGGGAAGAGTTTAATTGTTCAGTAAGTGGGTTTGGAACAGGACCAGATGATTTAATTAATTCGGTTTCTCCAAAACTAATTGTAGCCAAAATCTGACAAATCAACCCCCCCAAAAAAAACTCTGAATAAACTCGGAATAAACTGATTTTAAATCCCTGTGTTGTTCTGCAGATATTAAAGATCAAAGCTGACCACACAGTTTTGTTCCTCTGTTCTATTTACGAGAAGGAAACAGAGACTGAATATCTTGTAACACTGTAGAAAACGCAGTAAATATGAATCAGAATCAGCACTTTTAAAAAGTGACCTACAGCTTTGACCTGACGGACAGACATCAATCCTCTCCTTCACAGGCTTTAGTGTTGAAATCGCCTGAATATAAAATCACCTGAAGGTAAACAAAGGTGCAAACATCCAGAAACTCTCTCTCCTGGTCCAGGTCCCATTGTTGTATTTTATTTACAACATGGGAAAATATTATGTTACAAGTGAAAAAAATTTGCTAGTGGAACCAGAACTTTTCCATCAACATTAAGGAATTATTGACTTAGAACAAGCTCTTATATCTTCCTGAAACGTTACTTGTTAGTTTTGTCTTATTTCAAGTGTATTAAGGTAACTGCAGAAGAAGCTGGACACAAATACTTGGTAAAATGTTGTTTTTGCTGTGTACTTGAAACAGCCAAAAAAAAAAAAAAAAGAGTAAATTTTTGCCAAAAATATTCTAATCTTGAGATTCTTTTCAGAAATGTTCTAGAAAAAAAGCAATGAAATTTCCAAATTCCAAATCCAGATTCAAGAACATTTTGTTTCATTGTTTTTGGTGGAAATGAAATCAGTTTTCCTACAGTGGCCCTCTTATGAGATGTTTGTCTATATATGAAAAACTTCAGTGAAGTCCATCAGATTTTACTTCTCCTAAACGGCGTTAAAATGCTGCCTAAAACTACAAAAAAGTCTAAAATATCGACCTTGCTCTCAAGAGTTCACAACCCAAACATGACCTCAAAAAAATAGAAACGTAATGACGTCACTTCAATGCAAACTCCAGTCAGGCTCGACAGCAAATAAACCAAAAGGAGAGGAAAGAGTGAAGCGTAAGGAGAGCAGACTGAAGGTTAAAAAGTCAGCGGTAACAAGGCGGTGATGTATCACTGCGCCTCTACCTGCCGCGGGCCCTCAGAGAGCCGCCGTCCGCCATCGCCTGATTGTTTTTCCACCTTGTTTACAGCTGCGCTCCTTCACGGCCATGGCTCCGTCTCCGTCTCCCTGCGCGCGCGGACCCGTCTCATTGCGTCCGCCTCAACGAGGCATTCGGGCGAGAGAGAGAAGGCGCGCGCGGGCCGGGCGGGAGGCAGGCAGGCAGGTAGGTAAACACGAGGACAGGTGAGGACACACGTTTCGAAAACGCGCGCGCGGAGTCATGCGGCGCCGGCTAAATGTGTCCTGACGTGGAAACGAGCTGGTGTTTAGTGTGGGAATGAGCGCGAGCGCGTTCGTCCGTCTGAAGCGGCGCCGCTGGAGGAGGACGGAGCAACACCCGGTAGGAGGCGTCGAGCTGCTTTAGATTAGGAGTGATGTCTGGGAGAAGCACATTGTCGAAGCAAAGGTTTCATTATTTCCCACTTGTTTGCGCAAACACTCAGACACACACACACACACACACACACACACACACACACACACGCAGTCATTATTAGCATTAGAAATGCATCAGGCGAAGCTTTTCTGACAGCTTTTCTAACGGTTTGAAAACCTGAGATCCTGTTGTGAAAATGAAGATCTGACACTGGGATCAAGTCTTTCACTCAAACGGCTTCATTTTTTCAAAAAGTGGAACCACTTCAAAATCAAGGAAATACAAAATCCACATTCAGTTTTGCCATTGAGATTTCATTTATATATATATTTTTTAAATATATGTATTTGGCCTTGCCTACAGTAAGATAGAAGCTTTGGATTGCACCTCTCATCCACATGCAAATGGCATGTTTCAAACATATTATTCATCTCAAACTGCCATGCTTTCCCAGTTTTCTCTGTTTTTTTGGACTCTTTTTTTTTTTTTATGTAAAATGTCTGAATGCATGAATAAAAACCAGAAAACCCAGAAAAGCTGGACTGTAGATGGATGGATGCTGGACCAACATGGAAATAGATGGACAGGTAAAGAGACTAGGTGGATGGAGGGATGGATGGACAAACAGATTGGACGGATGGATAACATATTTTAGTCATATCTCTTTTGTCTGATGGCATTTTAATCAGAAACTTTAACTCAGTCAGATCAGTCCTCCACGCTGACTGATCTCAGTAGTAAGAACTCAAACTACGCAGTAAAATGACAGGATGGAACAACATGGACGCCTCTGCTACAAACAGTTGGACACTTGGACTCAAAGCAAGTGCTGTGCTTTTAACGTAAACCCCAGGAGAACCGCATGGTGACCTAGAGAGGAGTCTGTCTTCAGCTCCTTCTGGTTTTTTCCCCACATAAAGCCTATCATCAGAAATCAGCCGGAGCACACGGCCTTCCACACGGTCATGAAAGCACGACGAGGAGGTTTGTGTTCACAAGGCGGCGACTTGTCACATCTTGGTTTTGGCCGGAGACACATCAGGCCACACGCCGCGCATGGCGCAGAGCGAATCATCGATCTGTGCCCGCTCCCCCACCCTCCAGACCCCCGCTCACCGGCGCAGCCGCTCACGATTAGCTCGTCACTCTCAGCATTTCTGGAGCAGAACTAATCAGGCTGGAGGAGAGTGGAGGGGAGGAGAGGTTAGCCCCGGCGCTAGCCATGCGTGACTTGTCTCACCGATGTATGCAAGAGGCGAGGAGAGGCACGGCTGAATTGGATTTCATCCGCACAGGCTCCCCACCGCCGGTCCCTGCTGCACTTAGAGACACCTGGAGTTCATCTGTCTTGTTTGTAATTGATCAGCGAGAATGACAGACTGCGGGAGGAGCTGATTATGTTGTAATTAGTTCAGACTCTAGTCTGTTAGGCACCGACAGCGAAGGCCGTGGTGGTGCAAACAAAAAAAATCTCCCTCGATTATTAATATTCTGATTCAGATTTTATTGCAACACCAGTGCAACAGAATAATGGTGAAATATGAATAAAAGCAAGCGACTAACAGCTGCTGCAGAAACAGACACTCTTCCATATAACATGCATTATTTAGCCTTTTTCTCTTCTTACAATTAGATGTGTGCGACCAAACACAATATTTTGTACCATGACGTTATTAATGTTCGAAGAAACGAAGAATGAAGACGAATGGCAGAGCAGGTCAGTGAAAAATGCAGAAATAAGAGCGTAAGCTGAAACTCTGGACACGCTAAGAGCTTTGAGGTGCATTTCTACCAGCGGTGAAGACCTTCAGACTTAAAGTTTAGTCACTGGGAAGGTTTGCTACGTCATAACTTAATCTGCAAATAGGTTCCCATCTCCGCTTTAGTGCATCGACTCTTTTCGAAAAAGCTACACAACACCTACGGCGAGTGTGAAACCTTTTTGTGAAATTGTGGACATTCTCAAATGTTGCCGTCGCCATCAGTCTTTTCTAATACCATAAGTCAAAATTCTCATGAAAAATGTTGATGGAAGCACGGCTACTGAAGTTATTGATTAGCTGGTTCTAACTTGAGGATGAAGCAGAAAACTGGTAGTGAAAGACTACTCAGCTAATGCTTTAAAATGGAAACCAAAAGCATTGAAGACGGAGCCCCATGATTCTAAAGAAATGTTTTGCTGCCTCTAAAAATCTTCTGTATTTAGCTTTAGCAATTTTTTTAATAAACGATGACTTGCTTTCCTGCTCCTGCTAAAATAAAACCGTCGCCATGGTCCAGTTCCTCAAAAAACGAAACAAAAAGGTGAGTATATTTGTGTCTTTGGGCCAGGTTAGTTTGACCAGAAGTATTTAAGTGCCAGAGTTAGGACATAAAAGAAGGGAACTGCATCAGGCTAAAACAAGAACGTTTCTCATCATAACGAGTTTTCTATCTCGCTGTGGCAAGAAACTTTGATATAAAACCTTTTATAACGAAATTTATAGATCTCATTAAAGCCAAAAAATGTTGCAGTCTAAACGAGGTTCTAACGGTGAAACGGCGACTCCTGGTCTGGTTGGAGTCGTTAAGAAGAAACTCGGTGAGAAGACGGCGAGTCAGAGGGAACCGCTTTATGCCTTCTCAAGAAGTCGTAATCTGTCACAAGAGCATTTTGTTTCTTTTAGGTCAGGATTACGAGAAAGTTTCTCATTCCAACAAGATACTGCTGCTGTGGTTTCTGTCTTGCTCTGGCAGTGAAATATGTCTAAGTTTGGATGGATTCCACTCTATTTACTCAGATTATCGGCATCACGGTTTTCACAGAAGCACACATTAAATATGGATTAAGAAAGTGAGAATATGTGAAACATTTCAGGTGAAGAATAGTTTTGTAAGGTGGTGCGTATGACTGCTCAACTGTATGGAAGTAAATAAACTGCAACAGTTTGTCATTAATCCCCCATGGAAAGCTGTTCCTGCTCACCATCTGTATCCCAGATAAAGGCTGAAAACTGGAACAGTATGAAATGAAATGCTGGAAGTTGTGTAACAGTAGTTTGTTCTCATATGTGAAATTTTTGGAACAGTTTTTGGATAAATGATGAGGCCTCTAGTGCCAAAAAAATCTTTAAAAAAATAAATAAATCTTCAAAGTAGTTGGGTCCAAAGGATTTCTTTTAATAAATGGATTTTACAATCATACTTCATATAAAACTAATAGGCCCATTAAGTTGTGTTGAACTGCGTTAATATTTGGTGACTTTTATGAATGTAAATAATCCTTTAGTATTAAAAATCATGTGGTCGTAAATTCTTTTTGGGACCAACGTAGGGCTGCAGCTACAATTATTTTAGTAATCGATGACTCTATTGATTGTGACAATTAATTGCATAATCAGATTAAAAATGGCCCATTCCACAGATTTTTCATTTTACAACACAAGCCTATTTTTATACGATATTAGAAATACATTAAAAGATGCACATAAACTAATAAGTCAACTCGTGTTACGACTGGGGTCGTTAAACCTAATTATATTGAGTGCAGGTGTTGGCCTATGACTGAAGATTAGAAGACGACAGGGGAGGTTTTGATTGGTGGGCTCCCGGAGAGGACGCCCATAAAAGCTCCTGACGTGGACTTCCTGCCAGCCCCTCCTCTCCTCATCTCAGCGGCCGCATTGCTTGTTTGGCTAACTGTTCAGTTGAAGCCGTAGGAATGAGCTGCCATTTATGTTATCACTAGTTTTTTCCTGTTTTCTTAGTTTAAGGAGGTAAGTTATTGTCATTTGGTTTATTTCTTTTCATTAGGTAAGCTGATTATTTTTCAGGTAGTTGCTTTTGTTTGTTGTTTTGGCACAGGGCTCATTCTGACGTCAAATGCTTCACCTTGTTACAACCAAACTCAAAGAAACATCTTTTTAATAAATATACTTGTAAAAAGTTAGTTTGGTGTGTGCTGGCTGTTTGGGACCTTTTCGTGTTATGACCTGACCACCCCTAGACGGGTCGTAACACCAGAATTCTAATACTTTACAGCATTCCTTTAGTAAATCTGAACCTAGTGAAGCTAAAACTGTAACACGAGTTTTGGCTAAAACATATTTACAGACAAAAGTGTTCTTATCCTAAATGTAAAATGTTGAGATTTTTGGTACAGTTTCGGCTTAATTACTGCTCCGAGTGTGTGTGTTTTTTTCCACCATATGGCTTTTTGAGTCTGAACACTCCAGGTGATGATTAATCGATTACTAAGTTAGTTGACTATTATTTCTGTAATCAATCAATCACGATTAATCCAATTAATCGTTTCAGCCCAAGAACAAGTTTCTGACTGAAATAACTTGCTGGTTTAACATTCAGTTCATACCTGGACCCAGGGGCCCTCATGCTTCTAGATCCGGTCCCGAGTGACGCACATTGTGACTGTTGTGTTAAATGTAATATATACATAAAATATACTTTCTTTCTCTGAGGTAAAAAAAAAAAAAATCCGCTCCATCAGCACTTTTAAACTTCCTAAGTTGAGGTGGAAGTCAAGACGTGGTCATCTCTACATTCCTGAATGAAACTTAATGAATAATTTCTCTCCCTGTGAGCGCCGGCGCCCGCACACACACACACACACACGCGTGCGCACGGCAGCCGAGCCGGGTCACTTTAATGGGTGAAATTAAGCAAAGACATGAGAAAAACTAACATTTGTATGTGTGCAACTATTTCTGCCCTGATGAGCGCCGTCCGGACGGCGCGGTGTGAAATGAGCCAAGGTGAGGCGAGAGCTTCAACGAGTCACTCTGACACCGAGACGTGGCAGCAACAAGGCTGCCAGTCCAGCTGCAGGGGGAAAGTTTCCCTCTCACATAACCACTTTACTCTATGCAAACATTTTTCTTCGGAAATTAATTCAGCGCTGCAAATTTAGCAGCATAAAATATTCACATTATTTTAATATTTCAGTGCAAATAATGAGGGCTCTTGACCTATGAAATTTAAATTTAATCAGCACATGCAGAATTTATTAGCTGCATTTTTCCTATATCTGTCCAGGAAATTTTTAGTGGTGATACAGAATCCTCGCAAAGCACACAGTAATGAAAAATCTGTCCCTTAATAATGCATGTCTGCAAGTGGGGGGGAATAATTACGCCGTAACGGCGGGTTCACGCACAAATAAGTCAGAGACGACGGGGAAACGTAGGGAATCCAAACAGGTGTGTTCTGAGTGCTAAAGGTGGAGAAAAAGGAGCGAGCATGAAGCGTGTGACAGCTCCATCACAGAGAGCGGGCTGAAGGTCAGGCGCCCAGTAATTGCTGCGCCCAGTTCTCATTTGTCTTAACTTGCGGGGGGGGGGGGGGGTTGCGTTCAGATATCAGCTGCAGGTGAAAAGGCTCTTGGCGGGCCGTCATCCTCAGTCACCTTCATCCCTGTAGACATCAGCACCATGAAGGAGGAGGAGGAGGACAGGGGGTGCATGGAGAGCCGGGGCCTCATACTCACACAGGTAACTCCCAGCTTTGGAGTAAATAAAATGTTCCACACATTTTTAACATTTCAACTCACAAAGCAAATGACTTGAAGTATGAAAGTTTGTAAGTTTGAAGTGCATCTTCACCTGAAACTTTACCCAACAGCAAACTAAATCATCGCTTTAGAATTTGATCCAGACATTATTTTAGGGGAAACTAAGTGCACTAAACATTTTAAAAGCCAGCAAAAGCTAAGCAACAACAAAACATTTGTTCTGCTGTTAACACGTTAGTGGATTAAGAGAAATGTGCCCATCATTGATGCAGATCAATGATGGGCACATTTCATTTCAAGGAATTCTTATACTTGAGCGATCAGAGGGTTTCTCCTTTGTTTCCTTAAAACAAGTCAAAAACTTTTCTATCTACTCCAGCCAGCAAAACTCTCCATCTCTAAAGTCTGTGAAAAGGGATGTTTTTTTTTTCTTCGTCTAATATTTCCTGTGTTTCATTATATTTCTGAGACTGGAAGCCAGAACGTCTTTGTTCTTGCAGACTTGCTTCATTGTGATAAATAAGTGAAGGATGAACAGCGGTTGCCCTCATTCCTGTCAATAAACCACATTCGGCAACATGTGGCAATTAAAGTTGCAAAAGTGGGAGTGGGAGCAAGTCAAAACACAAGGAACAACTGAATTATCCACGGAGCTTACATACCTCTGTGTTCATGTTTAAACACAGAAAAGAAAATCAGGTTGGAAAAAAAAAAGAGGTGATGTAATTTAAAGAAGGTTTTTAAGGGAAAATATTTCGTGTTGAGGCACAAGACGTCAGGACGAATGAAAGACTTTTCTTCCCGCACAAGAGGCCATCTGCCGCATCTCAAGTTTATGTTCCGGAGTCTAAGCAAATAGATTTAATCACTGAAAACAAGAAGAGTCTTTGTTTTATCTTAAGGACCTAAAATCACTTTTGATGAGTTCACATCTGTGCTGTGTGATGCTATTTTCTACTGGGAATCAATCACTCCACACACTCACATATAGAAACAGAAGCAGCTACTTTCAGGGAAGCATGAAATCAAATTTCATAAACTGCAATATGCTGGGAGGAAAGTACAGAGTAGTTTCAGAGCAGTTTCTTCATTGTAATGGTTTGATTTAAACACCCTGCTACTGGAACAAAGTGTGTTTTTGAAGGTTTTGAACCAGTTGTCGAGGAAGTCTTCCCTTAATATCTGTAGCTGAATGCTTAGCTTCCTTGTGAAACATTGGCTGGAACAGCAGTAATGTAAAGATGCAACTGTACAGTCAAAGTAGAGGTTTCCATTTTTACAAATATAAGGATTCAGAAATCATAGAGCATGTTGTTAAGGCTCTGTGATGAACGTAGAGTAAATTTGTCCAGGTTTGCGTTCAGCGTGTGGCCAATTCACAGTGTGAGTGGCATTAAAGGGTTGACACACGGAACGCGGTCTCGTCGGCAACAAAAGTCGAAATATTTTTAAAGCCGCGTCGCTAGAACACGAGCTCGAAAATTCACACGCATGGATTTCACCGGGGGAAGTGAAACGATTGTCGCCTCACAGCGAAAAGAGGTAATGAATGAAGAGGGAGAAACGGTTTGTCTCCTGTCTGTCAAGCCCTTCAGGGAGCACAAGCTTTAAAAGCTGAAACTTACAAATACTACAGATCACCGCTAAATACACTGAAAGCACCTACTTTAAGAGTTCAAACACCAAATATACCTTGATGTTCATTAATACAAGCAGTGCAAAGCAGCCAATCTAGTAGCTCCGTTCATTTCCCTTTGTGCTGATTGGCTGAACCCTCAAGAGAGAAAATTAGCCTGTAGATGTTGGCGTCTGTGGTACTGGAAACACGTTTTCCAATGTGCATATTAATGCCATAGCTGCATATTGTGACCTAGTTTTATGAGGGCATCTTGAATGTTTGTAAATTTTAGCTGTTCGGTCAGTTTTGGTCTCGAACTCCTGTGAAACGTGTACAGTTCCTCCATAAAGGGCTGGAATTCCAAGATTAATGTAACTCCATGCTATAGGTACGTAAGCTGGCGTCACATGGGAAAATACTGATTCGTTTGTGTTGTATATATTTGACTTGGACGCCATTAAAATGTCTTGGACACATCTGTGCTGTCACAACCTTAAGTTAGAAGTGACAGACTTCCTGGTGCTGAAGAAAACTTTCATCGTCTGCCAGTTGGGAGACAAGAGGCTAAACGTGTGTGTAGAGAAACTTTACAAGGCAAAAGAAAATAACTGATGCTAGAAAGACAACATTACGGTTGTACAATAAATTGTCAGTTTAGGAATAACCTGACGTTAACAGTCTAAATCTGTGGGACACAGCAACTATTTATAACCGGATTTTGAAGTTTGAACTCCACACGCTTGCATTCAGACTGATGGATGCGGATCCTCGACTTGACGTGCCCATTATCTCATCATCATCTTGCAGAACATTGCTGTCCCTCGAGGGCCCGCCACCCCAGGGAGAGGAGAGGTCAACCGAGCAACTGTGGATAAAATCAAAAGTGTCAACATCCCCAACCGACAGACACACCTAGGTGACAGCTCATAGTTGAAATCTTAGGAAGTACGTTTGTCCTCAGCTGGGGAGGTAATATTGATCCAACCCGGAACACAAAAGGTCTTCCAGCGGCCGGCGAGGAAGGATCATAAAAAGATATCAACTCGCTTGCCATTTTTTAAACCTAGTGAAGGCAATCTGTTTGGTTCTACTTAAAGAATACATTTTAGGAAGAGGAACGAAGCTACAACCATGTGGCAAGGCAGAAAAACAACTTGGGCAATAAAAGAGGCTATTTGATCATGGGTAAACAAATTGGCTTAAGCCTTAATTTCAAGGGAAAAGACAGATAAGAGATATTGATTCCTATGCATCTTTCACCTGCAATCAGATACTGTACAAATTACCTTTTGTCAATTTGTAATTATATAGCTGAATGATTTCCTGGCAAAGCTCTTTTACTGATGAAATGTGCTTTTTCTTGGCCGATGCCTCGGCCAGCCATGCGAGATGGAGAGACAGATCGGACAGGCGGGCCTCGACTCTAAATACCTAAAAGAGCAGAGGAGGTTTTTCCTTCCACCTCTGAAGTGTGAAGATCACGTCAATAATGCATTTCATTGGGCTTCATCGGTGTTGGTCTGGTTGTGAAGTCAGTCAGCATCGCCCACGGCGTCGGGCCGTAACCAGACGTCGGGATGTGAAGGTACTTCAGCTTCCGTTTGGCCGGAAAAGCGTTCTTCCTCTCCCGCTGAGGCTTAGCTGAAATCCGAGCACTGCCCTGCTGACGGCTTCTGCTCCGTGAATACATTTTTTTTCTTCTTCCAACTCTATAATGACTGCATCAGCAGAGGATGGCATGGGGGAGAGAGGGAAATGGCAAAGGGGATAGTTCTCGCCTTATCTGCCACCTCCGTCTCAGGTGAATTGCGGGAGATTTACCTATTGTCATAGCAACGCAGAAATATTCCAGTCTCACTGCTCAAATACGGGCAAGATGGCATAAGTCTGCTATAAATTAGCAGAATGAGGAATTGATCAAAATGTTGACTCCTGAGACTTGACTGTACAAGACACGAGTCGAACCAAAAACAATCACCAACTTATCAGGAAGTAAAAACTGATTTTCTGTTAGACTTTTTATAAACCAATAGTTTGCATACCGTGGCAGAAACGTGGACCATCTTATTCTTCAATTCTTGCAGGTTTTAGATGGCTGCAAAGGAATAGAGAGAAATATGGATTTCAGAACACTGACACCTTTACTTAAACTGTCTCTGGTTAAATCTCCAATTCCCCAACAAGATACAGTATCCTTTGACAAGAAAACAGGGTTTTAGATTGCACGGGCTCATTTATGTATTATTAATGGAAAAAGTGTTGCAGCTTTTGCATAGCGTTGTGCTGACCTTGATCCCACCTTTGACACCAAATCGTTGTGGCCGATTGAGTCAAGGGTCAAAAGACGTATTTTGGTGTCAGATTCTTTAAGACCTGGAAGTGGAGCGATGGCATCTCAGTGGATTGGATTTGTTAGTCCAACACATCTCGCCTCAAATGGATTAAGATCTGAGGAATCGAGAGTCCAAGGCAACACCTTAAATCCTCCCTGAATCCTTGGTCTTTTGTACTATTGCACATTATCCTCCTGAAAGAGTGAACAGTGTTAAAATGGTAGTGAGTGTTTGGATGGTTGAAATATTTCAAACAGCTTCAAAAGCGGAAATATCCAGTCATAATGTTACGTGATGCTACTGGCTAGCATTAGCATTTGCAAAGAGGTGAATTCTAGAGCGACATCCATTTTCTTTGCTGCTGATTGGCTGCAACCTGAAGAACAGAGAAAAGGAAGACTTCTGCATTGGTGCCAACACGTTTTCCACTCTGGGTATTAAAATGTAATTTAGATGTTTGAACCATTATAATGAGCAGTTGTAAATGCATTTAGAGGAGGTTCAATGTATTGGACTCTAGTCCCTCTGTATATCAGATGCCATCTGATCTTACTGTTCAGCACACTGGGGAAATATGCCATGAAACCATCATCTTCCTTAAAACTAAACAATGTGTTTTGGTTTTTAAATCTAACAGTAAGCGTAAAACAAACTCAACTTGCAGTCTACGTCTTCAACCTAAATACTGTTCCTAATCAAGTGTGGAAAAGCTGTGGTTTTACAAAATCCAAGAGTTTTCACTTTTTCAGAGCCTCTTTTTGCTCTTCTTATCATTTATTCATTTTTTCCCAAACTTGCTCTTCATGTAATTATTACAAATCAGAACCTAACCTACTTATCAAGGCTAAGTTTATCCTCCATCTCTGTTGATCATCTGTTCTTCAGCTCTGGGGGTGAATAACACTTAGCATCGTATCTGCCAAGCACATGGTTTCCTGCTTCAGCTCAAGCTGCAACACAAAGTCTCTCTGGCAACAGCTCAAATAAAAGCAAGTGCTCTAAAAGAAAAAGGACAAAAAAGAAAGCACTGCAATCTACCATTGTCTAAGTTGCTCTTTTGTGTGTCTTTAGGAAAACAGTAAGAATGTTTCAATAATCTCCAAGTGTGCTTTCATACATCGTATGGTTTACAATGTAGAAATTCAGTTCATGTCTCTAAACGTTAGTTCAAATTATACCTGGTTTCTTTCAAATAAACGTTGAAATTTAATCCAATTTATTTATGTAGCGCCAGGTCACAGCAAATATTGTTTCAATTGACTTTGCAAAAAAATAATTTGAATTCAGTCTAATAAATCAAACAAGGTGAAACGATACAATCAAAATAAGTCATCTAAACTCAACGTCCATCAGATTGTGACACTAGCAGTGAGCTACAGGAACAGTGTTGCTATAAAGTTAGTGCAAGATTTTTTCTTTCCACTTTCAAAAAAACTTTTACTTGTGCTTTTCTACAACAATAGCACAAAGGAGAAAATATACTCCAAACCTCTACATTTGCACATTCAATAGCGGGCTCCATGTAGAACGCTGGTTAATCTGGCTAAAAGGTTCGTAGTGTTCCTCACCAGAGCCGGAAAGCACAGCGACGATCTGCCTTTCACACACTGTTCTGCACTTACTGGCACCGGGGGTTCTTCTCCCAGTAGATACGAACACGAATGGCCCCCCTCCCTCCCATCGCCGTCCCACTGCAGGGCTTTGACAGAAACTTGCACATTTTCAGGAGCATAGATTTCGATATGGAGGACTTCATTCATTGTGGTTCAGTCTCCATGTGAAAATGAATTCAAGCTTCCAGGGGACTGTGTACAGAGTCTCCCCACATCCTTAAAAAGTTTTAACTTTGTGTACCTAAAATTAAGGCCTTAAAATGTCTTAAATCAACTTTAAAAATATATATAACTTGACTTTAAATACATTAATCATGGGTCTTAAATTTTAACATGGCAGACCTAATTAGTCACGTATATATATATATATATATATATATATATATATATATATATATATTTTAATTTTATTTTTTTATTTGTATCTTCTAATATATTTTATAGAGTTATATCTGTTGTTATTTTTCTGAGAACTGGAGAAATATGCCATGAAACCATCATCTTCTTTAAAACTAACCAATGTGTTTTGGTTTTTGAATCTAAGATGAAGTGTAAAACAACAACAACAATAATAATAATAATAATAATAATAATAATAATCCAAAAGCTTCAACACTCAACTTGCAGTCTCCATCTTGAACTCAAATCAATCGACTGAGAAAACGCTGCAGTTTAACACAAGGTAATCCAGGGCGTTTGATATTTTCCCTGCTAGCTACCAAGCTAGGTTTTTTTTTTGTTGTTGTTTTTTTTTTGCATCCATCATATGTAGGTGCAATTTCATCACCAGTTGCCGTTTGTTCGCCATTGACTCACTTCTGTTGCCAACCCATATGAGGCGAGACGAATTCTGTACAAAACCCCCCCAAAACGTTTGAAGCTAAGTAGAGAGCCATCTGCAACCTGAGAAACACACATCAGCTGCCAAGATCCACAAGATTCCCCAAACATCCTCTGTGTTCCTAATGTTTTCATTCCGTTCAAGGTGGCATTAAAAAGTCTTAAATTGAACTGGCACCCCTGATGTAGTTAAATAAACACGAGGCTTGTAGATAGCATGAGCATCGTCTTGCTTTTTTGTGTTTGACTTTCATTCTTAAGGAGGGAAACAAGATATATTGATAAGACGGAGGGGAAACAGCTTCTCTGTTGCCTTGCAGTCTGACCCCCACGCTTCACCACAACACAACACGTCTCCACATATTAAAAGATTACGCCTGTCAGAGGTTCCAGATACTGTGACAACTAAGTGAGACGTGAACCACAGCCTAAATCTCATATTAGCTTTCTCCCTTTATCTCAGTCCTGAGGGAGAACTTGTTTGAGAGCGTCATTCAGGGTTCAGCAGGTCTGTTTTGGACTTATCCGAGTGCCGTCCGCTTCCTGCTTCCATCTTTGCTCTCTCCTGCTGAAAATGCTCCAATTTCAGCGAACAGCCAAGGCAACAAATGGGAATCCCAATATCCCACAAAGAGAAATAGGAGGATATTGTCTTCATATGAGCAGGGAGGGAACAATTCGAACGGGCTTGTGGAGAAAGTTAATTGGGACTTTCTTTTGTTTTGCAGAGCTGCTTCATGAGAAACCGAAAACATTTGTGGTGCTAAGATTACACGGAAGTGGAGTCCGGGTTGTATTTTACAGCATAATTCGCATTCTCACTGTGAATCAGAATTAAAGTCTGAGATTTAATGCTTCGGAACAAAAAAAGAAAAACATCTTAAAAACAGTCGGATCAGGAAAACATGGTGAGCTTAACTGACTGGAAAAGAAATCCTGATAGCTTACAACAAAAATTGTTGTAATCTCTGTAAAAAAAATTCATTGTATTAAACATTATCACTTGAATAACTTTCCTGCTATTTGCTTTTGGTATGAAAATACTGTATGGAATGTGCTAAGCGAACTGAAACACATGATACTTACATAAACACTTTAGTTTCTCTTCATCACCCATGTATAATGTTTTTCCCTCATCTCAAACGTACCTGCAGTCTGTTTCTTCTTGATTCTTTCATGCATATTTGAGAAATTCGTTAATCTCCATGGCAACCACTCACCCGTACAAAACGCCTGCCTGGAACTAGCTCCGCCTTCGAGCCGCAGCTCCTCCTCAGACTTCCAGCTTCCGCCTCACAGACCAGCCCTTCCCTGACTCCCCCACTCAGATCCTTCAGACTAGCCAGCAGTAACTAGCAAACGCATGATGTAAGTGAGCATCTGTTGAGCTCATTATAGGAGCCACTGCTGAGTTCAACACTGGTAAAAACCTTGCTAAAGGGTTCATATTGGAGCCATGTTGTGATGACTTCCTGAAGGCGGAGTGTCAGAAAGAGCAGGAGTTTCTTAAAGAGACAGAGGCCCAATTTCAAGATGTTAAAATACAAAGTCAAATTTTCTTTGGTTCACATTTGATATACATATATAGAGCATTTTCATAACAAATGAATGTAACATAGTTACTTGATTGTGCTGTAAAATGGCCCTATGTGACTAAAATACCTAATTCTGACCTTCAAAATAGAAATTCATCATTTTGGTTCATATTAAATGTCACCAGTCCATTTATAATTATAAACTTCAAAATAAAATAATTTGTTCAATATTACAAATCAAATTATTTCTGTAAATGTACTGAAAATCAGCCCGATCAAAAATCCTCTCAATGGCTCACCTGAAAAAGTTTTTGAAACGTCCAATATGTCTACCAACGTAAAAGCAAGGAGAGAACAAACTCAAATAAGACCACAGGAAGGAGAGCAATGCCAGGCTGACATTGTCCACCTACCTGGAGCTCCAGAAAGCCCAGGAAGCCTTGATGTGTTGAGGTTTACCTTCATCAGCTGCTCCTCCATCAGGACGTCTGGCGGCGCAACACCAAGCAGCTGGCAGGAGTCCGAGAGAACCGAGAACTGTTCTGCTTTTAAATGTCTTCACTGGAAGATTACAAGTAAAGAAAATTTATTTCAAGTTTATTTTTTAATTAAAATAAGAACCATCTGTGACTCAAACTGTCCAATAGAGGAGCTGGAGTCAGTTTGTGAGTTTGGCTCGTAACTCCGATCGGAGTCAAACTGACTGAAACGCAAAGTAAAAATACACCGCCTGGACTTTTTATTTATTTATTTTTTTAGTTCTGGACTGAAGTAAATGAACAGCAGGTGTGATTGCATCCCAGCAGGCGAGCGCCGTTTGTGGTGCATCCTGCTCTGTGCCGTTCACATGGCAACGAGACCCTCCAACCCGGAGAGGTCGGCCGCGCGGGAATTCCTGAAGCTGGGCTGTCAGATCTGGCAGCCACTCAGGCGTGGTGTATGGAATAGCAGGGGTAAAGAGCAACACACACACACACACACATAACGTGTTCTCTCAAATTCCCAAAATCCATCAGCGTTGCTCCCCTTCCAGCTCCAGCGTTACACACATTCTGTGCGTCCCTCTCTTCCTCCATGGCAACGGCCTCGGCGTTTCACCCGGGTTAAACTGATACTCTCCGGGGCCGGATGGGTGGCCGGGACCCAAACTGGCAGGAGGGAGCCCACGGTTTCAAGGGATGCAATTAATCTCTATCAAAATTCCCCTTTTAGGTGTGATTAGCAGAGAGCTGGACGAGGACGAGAGGCGCAGCGCGCCGAACACTGAGACGGGGGATAATTTGTCTCGCTAACGAGGATGTAATATTGATCAGGATGCACAGAGAGATCACACGGCTCTTCAGGACCATTTTCTCCCATCGTATTGATTTCAAACATTCAAGCAAGTCAAAGCATGAAAAATTGATCATCTGCTTCAAGAGGGGGTTTTTGTTGTTGTTGATCTCAGACTTTGAGAATGAAGTCAAATTCTTAAAGTTGGGTCAACCCAAAGAGCTTTTCACTGGTTTATTTACGTCCAGTTAAAAGATTTTTTACATTTCTTCAATTTTATTGTCATGTTTCCCACAAAGCTCTGCTCACCCCTTCAGCCATTTTAGTTAAAAAGAGCATTAGCATAAACAGCTAATTAACCTCTTATGTCCTAAACTTAAAATGTCCGCCTGGATATTTTTGTATGCAGTTCTTTAAATATCCTGTGAGTAAATATAAATTTGCCCATTTATCCATAACAACTGGAACTTTCAATATCTAGCAAGTTATTTTCACAATGTACCGTCTATTAAAAGAATGTCCCTCAGATTAATTTCACTCCCTGCTACAGCGAGGGTGAAATTACCGTAATAACCTGATGTTGGCTGGAAAGTGCGACGTCTCTCCTTTCAGAAATCGTTGGGATTTTTCGGATAGCACAAAGTGAGGTGGAAATTTGGCTCCGTTTCGGACTTACAAGGATAAAAAAAACCAAAAAAACAACTTCAACACAGACGTCAAACTTTATTCAACCAAAACTTTGTGAATTGGGGCTTTAGAATGTAAACATAGAAACTTATTTGGGAGGCGACGTGCGCTGTTTTCAAAGTTAGCAAAAATGCTAATGTGCTCAACAAAAAGTGTTGTTGTTTTCAATTCAATGCAATCATGCACAACACAGACTTCTGGGACCTCGAATCCTCTACCCACTAATGATGAGGTCATTTGCAGCATGGAATGGCAGACTTCATCTAACTCTGTTGAAAGAATAATGAGTTAACTTCTGTCTTTTTTTTCACTGAACTTCACCGTCGGGTTCAGTGAGAGGAAACACAACTGAATCCGGACCACATGTAACCACTGCTTCATTTCATTAGCAATAAACTCAGTAGTAAAGTTACTTTTGGTCTAGTGTCACATAGGAAGATGATAAGCACATAAGTTTTAACAATTCAAGTCTATTTTTCTTTCCCCACAAAAAAAATAAGAATCCAGGTAACACTAATTACCTTAATAAAAATTAAGAAAAAACTTAAATTGTCCACCCTTATAGAAAATCTAATTAATTTTTGAAAAAATGAGGGAAAGTTTTCTAAGCCTAAAGCTCATTTCAACAAAGAAATTACATATTCCAGTTAGTCCTTCAATATAACAGCTCAGTCAATGTGCACATAGGTTGTCAGTTTTGAAAATGTTCATGAACAAATACTGTAGTTTGTGGAATAAAAAATGTAAAGGATTTGAGGGCCCCTGTTTTGTTCAATAAGTTTATCTGTTGTCCAAACAAAACCTCCAGCTCCAGCAGCACCAGTCCCTCCGTCTTTCCAGGCTTCAGTCCGAGCCACAAAGATGGCGGCGGGACGACTGCTTCTGGAATCCACTGGCACCTGAGTGAAGTCGCCCCCCACCTTCTTCAAATCAGACAAAATTGTTGTCAAACGTTTGTGCTGCTATCATTTTAAAGATATAAAGAAACGTTTCTAAAGCTCATCAAAGGTCAACCAGCCCCCCCACTTTCTTCAAATCAACCTCTAGAATTTTTCTTAATATCTTTAGAATGATAGCAGGATGAACGAAAATGTTTGCTGCACAAACCAGCACAAACGTAGCCAAGTTGATTGGCAACCATTTTGTTTGATTTGAAGAAGGTGTGTGTGTGGGGGGGGGGGGACTGGTTGACCTTGATGACCTCTAGAAACATTTCTTTATATCTTTAGAATGATAGTGGCACAAACAAATAATTTTGCTGCACAAACCAGCAAAAACGTTTGACACCAATTTTGTTTGATTTCATAAAAGTGGGGGGCCTGGTTGACCTTTTGACCTTTAACATTTCATTAATATCTTCAAAGCCAAAGTAGCACAAACAAAAAATGTTGCTGCACAAACCAGCACAAGCATAATTGAGTTAATTGACAACCACTCATTTAGTTTGATTTGAAGAATCAAACAAAACAGCCTTACTCTTCTTCTCGTACTGACACAGGAGGAATGTGGGTCTAGTGCCCTCTACAGGACATTCTAAGAACTAACAAAACAAACACATTAAACATACAGACGTTCTGGTTCTGGTTCTGGTTCAGACGTTCTGGTTCCTCAGTAACAGGTTGTAAGAAACTTATGGATCCAAAAATCTTTTTCTTTCTTCTTTTTATTCTTTCCCCAATTTTTTTTTCTACAAAATTAGATAATAAAAATCTAAATTAAGACTATCAAAGCCCTTCCTCTGAACTTCAGCGAGACTAGAAACTAAGGTAATAAATATTCCCAGTGGTCTAAGTTTTTCCTTGAGTAGTTTGCTGTCTTGTTTGTTAGTCTAATGTTTATGTTGTCCATTAATTTAACGTAGCCCGTCTCTCCTCTACATGAAGAATTGTCCCCAAAGATCCAACACTGCTTTTTCCTCCTGTGACATCAGCTCCATTTCTGGTTATTTCTGTTCTTCATGCTGAACGCCGTCTCAGCCTCACGCTGGAGTCGAGTTCCCCCCACAGGGATCAATACATTTTTATAAGATCTCATGTTGTGTTTGGAGATTTGATTCAAAACCAAACACTGAGCATAACCAGAGCTGCTTCCAATTCATCCGCTTCCTCTTTGCTGAAGACCCCGAGACCCACCGGAGCCGAACCCTCTGCTGGTTCTGAAGTCAAGCCGTCGGCTTCCCGCTCCCTTTACCTCTCCGTAAAAACGGTACAGGTGGAGGAGAGCTGAACGGCACGCGGATCTGAGCCGGGTATTTCCAGCAATTAGCAGGGCGTTCTACATCATTAGCCTCTGAGTGAGCATTAATAAAGGGGCGTGTTGGAGTGGGCCAGGAGAGGTTATCTAAATGCAAAAGAGCGGTCCATCTCGCACAACTGCGTGTGGAGCTAAATGTTTGATTCATAATCTGCTTGTAATGAAGTCAGTTGTCAGAGCTGAATTTCCTCCTCGCCTTATTCCAGCGGCGCTTTGCAGAGGCTTGATGGTGAAACGAAAAGGAAAAAAAAAAAAAAAAAAAAAAAGCTTTAAATATGAAGCAAATGACTTTAAGTGCATTCGCTCCAGCAGGTTTTAAGCTGATTACCAGAACCCTGCTGATTTCACATTTTCATGGTTGCTGTGCTCTTCGCTGAATTTCAACATCCAGCAGGAGGAGTTCCCCAGACTCACCGCTTCAGTTTCCGTAGATCCCCGATAACATGACCGCAGACGGCCTCCTCAAAACGCTGGATAATTCGTCTTGCTCGGATATATGCGAGGATATGGAGCCACTAAAGGAGCTACGACTGCCCTGAACTTTTTGCTTTTCTTCACAGTCCCTGCAGGATTTCTGTTATCGTTTTTGCAATCTTTAGCAATCAAAATCAGTTATTTTTTGGTGCTATTTCATGAATAGTTCCAATTTTGCAATATTTTTCCTCAAACCCCTACAAAAATCTACATATAACAACAACAAAGAACAATCCAGGCAGACTGGAACGCGCAAACATTTTTATACTTTAAAGAACTTAAATAGCTCGATTTTTGACGCTCGCCATATCGGTGACTGGCTGTAACTTGGCATCGAGTAAGACTGAGGCAGACGTAGCAGGAGTAAGAAATACTGCCACCTGCAGGTGGGAGTTAGCATCACTTAACCATAATGTTTCTGAGGATTTTTGTGGGAAATTTGCAATAAAATCTTAATGTGGGGATCTATTGAATTGGCGTGAATGTATTTGACTATAACTGCTAAAACCTGGAGGGGCTGTCTGTGACACAGAAAGTAGTTTTGGATCAGTGGTTCTGTTTTGTTTTTTTTTCTCAAATGGTTGCTCACACTGGTCCAGGTTCTGCTAGAGGATTCTTCTTGTTTAATTTAAGAATCTGGAATGAAGTGTTAAAATATTGGAATAAACCTTTAGAAAGAGAAAGTCACAGCCTAACTCCAAACAATGGACATGAAGCAGTTTAAATGTCTTTGGCTTTAAATTGAAGTTAATAACCCTAAAGCGAAGCTACTGCTTGAGCTTTTGACACGCTAAGTAGCTTCTTCCAGTCATAAAAACAGTACCTTGTTGACAAAAATCTACAAAAAGAACAAATCAGAGCTAACAGAGCGACTCCAACATGCTGCCAGCAGCATGAGCAATTTAGAAGATTTTATAGACCATAACTAAAACTAAATTATGACTTACAACAAGATGGCAAACTGAAAAACTAAAGATGATTTCTATATGGTAGACTTCATGCTATGTGCGTTCGGCTAAATTTTTATTTTTAATCTTATCAGTCTGTAAGCACCTTCCTAAAATAAAGGAACGAGTCATTTTTGCCAAAAGATGATTTAGGAAAATAATAATAATAATGATTTTGGCAAAAAATGCCATTATTTCAGGAAGGTGACGATATGTGCTACGAATAAAGGTAAGTTATCAACCTGGCAACACAATAACAACTCATAACCTTTAAATAGAGCTTAAGTTGAAAAAGCAAAAAACGTTTTAGGAGCAGAAAGACAGAAAACATATTTGTCCTGCTCATAGAAACCTGCTGGTCCCAGTTTTGACAGACCTGCTGATGTTCTGAATGTGGCGGCGCTGCAACTGCTGCAAACTGCTGCAAACCGCTGCAAACCGCTGGCAGCTTGAGGGAGGCGAAAAACATCAGCGGCGAAAAACATCCGCTGCGTCTTCATTTGATACTGAAATGTGAAGTGTAAGCTGGTTTTCACCGTTTTAAACCAAACCACACGAAGCTACTGATGACATTAAGTTTCACATTCCTTAAAAAAGGATGATGTGCAAAGAAAACCCCAAAACAAAACAAAGATGGAGTTATGCCTGACTCAAAAATGTAAAATAAAAGTGTTCAGTGCGAGGCAGCTGCCCAGTATGGGTCTGTCCGGTACAGGTGATGTGGGGATCAAATGGCCCGGCTGCCAGCCAGGACGACCTGTGGCGGCCAGCGCCGCCTCCCCCAAGCTGCCCCTTGAAAGGAGACACAATCCCGATAAATGTATTCCTGTCAACATCGCTGCGATGCCTTTTTAATACACTCCCCAGAGGATTCAGGGCAAGAGCAGCCCGAGTCAAACTCCATTTCCCTCGGCTGAAAGAGAGATGTGACAAGAGCCTCTCTGCAGGTCAGGGATGGTCACGGGCAGCCAGGCAGCACACCGACCGACCGACCGACCGCGGAGGACCGAGAAAAGGCTTTCTGTTTCTCTCTCTCTGTGGTTTTTAATCAGGGCTCGGTAAACTCAAGCAGTGTGAACGGAGCCGCACCAGACCGGACCGTCGTTTTGTTTGTTACGGCTCCAGAGAGCAAACAGGTTGAGAAAAGTGTGGAAAGAGCAATTTTAGGTGAAGTCGCACTTACAGCACAGCTGGCTGAGTTGGGTTCGGAGCGGAGGAAAGCGTGGCATGTTGGAGGGAAAATGTCACAACACGTCTCCGGTCTTGGAGCCTCAGGGCTCATCGCTACTGCAGCTGTGTGACGGTTAATGTAACCTTTAAGGATCTGGGTGAAGATTCTCAACGAGCTTCAGGTTCTCTTCAAAGCCGGTGGGAACAGCAACTGCACTCCGTTTCTACAGAAGCATCACCGTAAGGAGGAGTACTGATTTACAGATTCCATAAGCAAAGTAATTACATTTCATGATTATGGCCGAAAGAATCTTAGAGGTGGAATTCAGAAAATACAATAGTTATCAAATTTCAAGAAGGAATCTGAAACTAAATAATTGATTTTAAGATGCTAGTATTGATCTGATGCCGACTTTGTATCAATATCACCTTTAATCAGCAGCTGAATGTCTCACTTTTTTTACACATAAATCAGCTTAGGCCTAGTTTTATTTCATTCCACTGCCACACACTCAAACTAAGAAAAATATTTTCTACAAAATAAACCTTGTTGTTCATGTTCAGGGTGTGCGTGTTGTTGCCACGCTGCCCACCATTTGTTCTTATTATTAGATGCCTAATTTAATCTCTTCTAAAGGTCGTCTGAAGGTCTCTCCATTGTCAGCCAGAATAAAATCAAATGTTCTGTTTCATGTCCTGATATTACAGAAGAACAACTTTCATGATGAGCCATCCATGGATTTTATGTCACTGAGGCATTGATTGGTTAAAGCCTCGCAGGTCCCTTCAAGTTCAGCTGAACATGTTTGGTGATTTATGGGGTTCCCAGTTGGTTTCGCGCGAAGCAAAAGTTTTACGTCGGTTGATAAATATGCAACCGACGAGACAACACGAGGTAGTTCAAATAAAAACCAAGAGCGGGTCAAATTTTCTATTCCTGTCAAGGCCTCTGCTGCTGTCTTCATCGACGTCTGAAAGGTCACCGTGTTGGACTGAATACTGAGAGTCTGATGGCAGGATGGAGGCCTGCCAGGAGCATGAAATCTCCCCTAAGTGTTAGATTTTTGTTTCTGTTGCACATGAAATTTAAAAATTACAAGAGAAAAAAAATAATCAACGCTTCTGAACATTCAGGGGATTAAACTGGAACAACGTGACAAAGCTGCATGTGGATATTCATTTAAAGCACAAGAAATAATCACATTTCAACTAATCTCATGGAAATGTTTTTGTTTGTTTTCTTTTCCTTTTGTACGTTATACACTTGCCACGCTCCTCTATTCTGAGGATCCTAAACCGTACTTCCAGAAACAGATGTAAGCAGCCTGCGTTTGGCCGTTCCTCTGCTCGGTCAGCCTCTCTTCAGAGCGTCGGGCTCAGATCAAAGCCGGGTGGACGAGCCCCCGCACAATCAGAAAAGGATTACAGCGGAACGCCAGGTTTGGTTGGCTGCCAGCGGGCGACTTCGCAGCAACTTCGGTCAGAAGGCACTTCTTTATGGTAAATCACCCACAGTCCATATCAATAATTACACCCCGCAGATTTCAGGCCTCCAATTTTTCTATATGAAACATCCCTCAGCCGGAGCAGAGGTGAAGTTCACTGCGAGCTGGAAATCCTCTTCTTTTTTCTTTTTTTTTTACCTCAGCACTGGATCCTAGCTGACAGGCTAAAGTCAATTTTAGCTTGGCGAGTTTGTGATGTTGAGCAATTTCATTTCCTCAAGATGTTTCCTGTAGCTTATCGAGCCGTTTATGTCACGCGTTACAGCCAGAAACTGCTCTAAACACTCATCACTAAGGGAAAACGTATTTACTTACCATACAATCAGAAAATATTACATTCCAGAGAATAAATAAAAAACTTCATTGTATTTCTATATTAGTGACGTGTTAACAGATTGTAGCGATACTCTGAAGTAACTTTTAAGGGGAAAATGTTGGGGTTAAAGTCATTTATCAGACTGTCTTTGGAGAAATATTCAAGTATTGTGGTGACACATTGGAAACGGTATATTTTTAATCTAAACATAATGAAAAACAGGCTAATTGGGTTCACCAGGGTGTTCTCATATCCCTGGGTGAAGTACCGGTCTGTTAGGTTTCCAAAAAGCCTCGTAATTATTTCGCCTTATTTCCTCTGGATGTGTAGGATTAAAAATAATGATAATAATAATCATGCAATCCAGTAGGTATAAAAATACCTACATCCTAAGGTCTGTTTTTAACATAGACAGAAATCTCTGTAGGTTGTTACCTGTTGGTTGGTAACAAACAGTGAAAAGCCCAACATAAGAAATCCACCCCCTCCACAGAATTAGATTTGATCTGATTTTACATACTGATTATTTTCCCCCAGAATAATAACTCCAACACAACCTCCATGTATGCTGTTTCAAAAAAATATATACATATAAAAACCAAGCGATATTTCTGAGAAAGTGGAAGATAATTTAGGCTTCCCTCTGGGTGTGTTTCTTTTTTCTCAGCCTTTATGAAAAAGCGCTTAAGTGAAAACAGATGAAGGTCATTTGCTCTTGGAGCTGTGATGTTTTTGTTTCTCTTTTGAATTTCGACTTTTGTATTGAGTTCTGAAGAACCTTTTTACCCTAAGAGAATTTATAATTTCTTACAAGGAGGGTCACTGCCAACCAAACTACAGTAAAGTGACTGGAGTCTCCCAGGACATTTTCCTCATTCCACACATAACTGAGTATCCAAACTGTAAATAAATCTGACCAATAAAACCGAAGGACTTTTGCTCCTTCTGTTGTGCTTTTACTGTTGATTGAAACCATTTCACCCCCAATCAAACCTTAAGATTCATGTAACTAGAATCTTTGAATCTATATTTCAACACCAGGCTAAATTCATATTTCCAGCCATGACAAATCCTTGAGAAATTCCACTTCCTCTCTGGCGCTGCGGCTATACGAGACGCAATCAGCGTCCCTTCAGCCCAAACATCCCACATCTCATTTCTAACAAATGATGTGGTGACAAATAACGTGCAGGGTACAAATGCATTTACATATAAATTAAAGCCCAGGCTCTGGCTCCGGCTGCACACGAAATGTTACGTTACGAGTCAATAATTTAGACTAATGACTGCAATAACGCCACACTTACTGTAAGACAATGTAAGTAGATGGCATTTGAATGTGGCTCGAAACAACGACGTGATGCTAATTTGTTTGTTTTCTGTTGCCCGTTTAGAGGCGAGACGAGAGCCGCGCTCGTCTCCGTGCGTTTTATTGATCCCACTTTGAGAAGCTCAGAGAGGCGCAAAACGGCTCATTGTGTGTCTTTATTTTTATCCCGGGTCTCAGTGTAGAAATGTTGGAAACGCGAGCCGAGCGTCACGTTAGCGCGTCTTCAGAGGGATCGGCTAACGCGGTGGGGTTATTTACAGCTAGCGGCGGGGCAGATCTTCACTAGAGGGGTTGACGCTAATGGCTTCCAGTTGGTCCACGCTTTGCTTCCTGATTAATTAGCCGACACAGGAGAGTCAAGCTTCGGGCTTTAAATGCACACTTTTACCCCGAGTGGACAGGAAGTGGTGTTGTTTCTCATTGTCATTTTGAAAAGAAGAATAAACACTTCCAGAGGTCATCAAAGGTCAAACAGCCAGTCCACATTTACAAAGTCAAATGAAATATGGCGTCCATCGGCTTTGCAGCAAACATTTTTGTCCGTGGAATTACAGCTTGAAACGTTTAACCAAAAAAGGAAGGTTTCCAAAGGCCACCAGAGATCAAACTCATTTACAAAATTGATATAAAAGAATATTTGTGGTGGTTTGTGCAGCACAGTTGACTGACACCAAATTTGCTTGATTTGGTGAATGTTGGGGTTCACCAAATCATCAGAGGTTAACCATCAGAGGGCTGGTTGACCTCTGATGACCCACATTTATCAATATCTTCACAACGACAAATGGCACAAATATTTTACACCAATTTTGTGCAATTTGAAGAAAGTAGTGGGGGAGGGGTGTCCAACTTCCCTCAGGTGGATGTCCATTATTAATACACATCTTGGATTTCAAACCAGTGTTGCACTGGTATATGGCTACAGCTGTATGCAGGTTTAGTTTTTAGTTAGTTCTGAACATGGTTCAGTCGACCCAACAAGACGCTGTGATGGTAGTTCCAACAGCAAAACATTTTGTTTCTCCAGGAGTAAAATACAAAGTCGATCAGACGGTTTAAATGGTGAAAATTCCCATTCCCAAATTTTAAAATGTAAACTCTTAAGTTAGCTTATTTGTCACAAATGGCTGTTAAATACAGACACCTTGCATTAGAGTGGGACTGCCGTAACTCCGCTCACATCTCGGTGACTGAAGTGTGTTTTGTCAGCTTAACAGACTATAATTTGTTGGTGTAAAACTCACATTTGGTTGCATCACTTCGCAGCGTCTCTGCTGCCGCTCTGATGAAACCGTAAACTGAACGCCGGGGTTCGCGTGGCACATCTATTGATTGCAGATCGCTCCCACTGTGTGTGTGTGTGGGCTGCAGCGTGATTAGGTCGGCCGTGACAAACGCAGGTTCTTTAAGCGCAGCGCCCGGGGAGAATGTGAATACACCTCCGCTGCCTCCGACCCGGCCTTCCAGCTGCGCCTTTGGAGCCCGGTGCCACTCGCTCGTCGGAGAGGTTCATGTGTTTTCCCGAAAGCAGCCATTTTGTTGGGACAACTTTAAAACATTAACAGTAAATCAGAGGCCGATCTCTGCAGCATATGCTTGACGTCGTGTTTTGGTTTGCGTTTCTCTCTCATATGGTTATTTTGTTTTCTCTGTGGAAGGAATTATTTTTAAATGGCCTCCAGCATCCCTTGCTCTGGAAAATGGTTCCTGTTGCTGACATGGTTGATTGTATGAAAAACGTTCTGTTATTAGGGTGAAAAGTTAAATAAGATGAATGAAACCGGGTGTGTCTTAATAAAGGAGAATATCAGTTAAAAAAAATACATTGAAAAAGTTGAAAACTCATATTGTATGTATATAATAAACTAAGCACTTATTTTCACTCCTAAACTGAGACAAAAATTTGCTTCAATAAACTACATAAGACTGAAAAAAATAAACTTCTAATTCAGTAATGTCATATTATTACTACTCCTAGGACTTCAGTCAATATAAAGAAACTGCTGACTTCTACTGTAGGTGTTTATCCACAAGGAGGACCACACACAAAAAGCGTAGCCAGGTATTTTGATGGAAAGTTGAGTGGAAGGAAAAACTGTAGTTGAAAAATGTACGCCAGAAGCTGCAGAGGTTATCGCAAAGAAAAGAAAGTCTGAGGTTGAGGGAGATTCCTGAACCAGAGAAAACATCAGAAGCAACTAAACTGATCAACGGAGGAAAGTATCGGAAAAAACCATTTATTTTTCTTTCCTTCTCAAACAGTGGCGCTACTTTCATATGAAAACATTTATCTGCTGGCGTTGGTCCGCTGCGTGTTAGGAAATGTTGGTGCACATCTTAGTTTCCTCTGCTGACAAGCTTCAGAGCAAAACAATCAGAGAATAAATTTTTTATTTTTTTTTTTCAGGACTTGGATGCACTTCTGTGTTTTTTCTCGCTAATGCATAATTAGCTGCACTTCCTTCAAAAATATAGTTGCCCAAATTGACATCATCAAAATCATAAAAATACATTTGCTTATTGGAAACATGCCAATTTTGAAAGAAAAAAAAAAAAACAACTCAATTTTGGATAAAAAGTTTTGGTGCTAGAATGAGGTGTGGGAGGATTTTTTTTATTTTATTTTTTTAACTTATTCATGTGGGATTTTATTTGTGCTTCTGTTTTAGTCAATGGCAATTTTTGTATTTTTATTTTAGCGGAATATCAACAAAAGTTTTGTGCAGTTTTGTAATGGAAGCGCAGCTAATGTGTGTTTACGGCAAAGTTTCCTTGAAAATGGTCACAAACATTGAGTTAAGGTGATTCTGCCTGTCCAACCTGCCTGCTTCTTATTTTTCCTAACCTTATTTTCTTCCATTTTGTTAGTGACGAAAAATTATTGCAAGAATCAGAGCTACTGTATGTAGGGGATAGGAACTCTTGGATTATCTTCTTCGAAAATGGGGGAATGTTTTAAGTCCTGGGTAAAGGGCTGGCCAACAAAATATTAAACCCTGTGGTTAAAGAATGACTCACGTTCATATGAGTGTGAGAGCTTGTTAGTGGACCTTGTTAGAAGGACAAGACAGATAACTGGACTTCAGCTTTGATCAATTTGATCAGAACCATTGAAACTTAACTTTGGACAAACAGCCTGGGGTTAAATTTTTTCATGCAAAACAGCCAAAATAATGTAATAACAGAATGTTACCAACAGCAGCGCCTAGCTAACCCACACTTAGACACTTTTACTTCAAATGAAACAAGACATCATTGCAGTTGTATCAAAAAACACAGGATTATCGTCCCGGCACCCCTGATGGGGTGATGAATTATTTCCACACCAATCTTCTTCCAAAAACAAACAGTCTTTAATCTTCTAAAGCCCGTCTCACCACCCGACCCCGCCTGTATCAGATGATTTCTTTTTTCTTTTGGGAAGGAAGACGCTGCTTCAGGAAATCATTTGTTTCCTTTTGCAATCTGGCCCGCTGTGGGACCTTCACATGCCCAGCAAAGGCAATCGTTAAGAGCCTCTTTTTTTCCTGCTGCCATTAAGGTCTAATATATCAGCCGTGCAGTCAATTGTTCTTGACAGGCAGCTTCTTGAACTTGAACTGGGTCATCTGGTGACAGATAGTCCGGCCTGTTTGTTCAATTTCCTCCTTTACAATGGCAAAGTGTGTTATTATAAATCACAGCGGATGCGTTCATCATGCGTCTTGTCAGTGGTGGTGAGCGCTACCTGACGGGTGTGTGTGTGTGTGTGTGTGTTGCAGAGCGATCGGAGAGTTAGTAGAAAAAGGGCAAATAGGACAGGATGCAGGCTGAACATGTGTTCAGTTTATGTTAGCATAAGTTGTCTCTATGTGAGGATGTGTGCTGCATTCACAGGCAGGTATTCTAATAATTAGCTACGTTAACAGGAAGGTTTTGCGTCTGCGTATGAGAAGGGGTGAATTTTGGTCCGTTTGGTCACATCAGAGGCTCGGCCGTGTCTGAGCTTTGATATGACAGAGATAATAAGGATGTTATTGCTGAAGTGGACCAGAGATACCAGGCGGAGGATGTCTGTCCTCGTTTCCCATCCACACCGAAGGCAACATCTTCCCTTTTAATATGACAAGTAATATTTGAGAGGACGCACACTGCTGATATCTGGAAGTAATAACCAGCAGCGTTTTCATGTCAAGATATTGTGTTTTATTGGCTAGGACTTTGACTTTGGAGTTGCTTAAGTAAGTCCCAGGCGTGGATGTTTGGTAGCGAGGTCTAACCGAGTTCTTCTCCTCAGTGTCTTTACTTCAGAGGATGAAGATGCAGCTGGTGAGCCTCCCTGTAAACGGTTCAGCCTCCTCCATCCACAGTTCAGCAGCTGGTTTAGGGTCAGACGTCTTCGTTGTCCTTCGTGACAGATGAACGTGCGTCACGGCTCCGTTTTTCTAACGTTGAGACGTCAACAGACTGCACTGCTGCTCTCCAGTTATTGCTATTTTAGCAGACGTTTGTGAAAAATGTCCTGACAAAATGAACTCAAATCACTTGATAGCCATCAGTATATTTTTTCACATATTGAACATTTTTAAAGGTTTAAGGCGTACGCAGTATTACCTAATATTTCTTGACACTTGAAGACGCTATAATATTTTTTTACCTTATAAAGTTTCGTCACTCTCCCACACAAAGCATAAACAGTTCCTTTGCATTCACAACTTAACCAGCGACCCGTAACGTTGAGTAATGCTTTGAGTGATATTGATATTAATACATTTTAGAATATATTTCAACATTCTCAACTCCTGTCTGATTGTATTAGGCCTTGAGTTGCGTGGTTTTGGGATCGGCAGCAGTAGTTTTAAGTGTATTCTCTAAAAAATGATGCCATCTCAAACTTTGCACCTTGTAAATCGTAAATCAAATTTTTGACATTACAAACAAACCCTGAACCTTCAGCAACAGAAACCCCGAAAGAAAAAAGGAACAGCTGTCATTCTTTTCCGTCAACTTCTCAGATTCCCGCGTCAGATCTACCTGTACATCACTGAGAAGTAATGGACGGAGCAGACGGAAATACGTCCTGACACGTTAAGTTGTGACTTGATCAGATTACACAGCGTGGCACCATTAATGGACAGGCTAAGTGTTTTTCTGCCTGAACCGAGGGCCCAACAAGATTCAGTTACCAGCCAAAGTCTGTGACCTTGTCAGTGCCCATCATGTAATAAAATATTGACAGGATTTCAGTCAAACATCAGTTGAGAATCAACGGAGGAATCAGTCTCTTGATAGCTCGGTTTCAACCGGTTCCTTCTGGAGCGAAGTTCCCTCACTGGAGGAAATCTCTGCAGACTTTTGTGAAAAATGTTCTGACAAAATTAAACTCTATATACTTGATATCCATCAGTGTAGTTTTGTGGTTGTCTAAGGGCTAAAACCTGCACGGTGGAGTAGTAAGCAGACCGAAGACTGACTTCAAATCCCAGCGTTTGGCCTTTCTGGATGGAGTTTGCATGTTCTTCTTCATGGTTCTCTCTGGGTACTCCGGCTGCCTCCCACTGTCCACTGCTGGGTAATTAGTCTTTCTGTCTTAGCTTTACCTCTTGCCTCTGGGTTACCAGAGATGGGTTCCAGTCCCCTTAAGATCCTGCAAGACCAAGCAAGAATAGACAACGGATGGATGGAAATGTTTTGGCGCTAGTGGCCTTTTTGAACCGTAATTTGTTAGGAAACAGAATGGAGGGAGCAAAGATTCCCTCCTTTCACTCCTTCCGTGAAAGTTAAACTTCTGATTTTAGGGGACGTTCATATTTAAAGTAGCAGGAACCAGATGAAGGTATTTTAGGATTTCTGGAGACTTCTTTTAGTCTTGAAGCCGAGTCTTGGGGAGAACTTTCTTGAACACTGGGCATGTTGGCAGCTGTCTGAAATATCCTCAACTTGTAGATTATCTTCTGAACCGATTTAAAATCCTTTTAGACAGCTGTAAACCCCTTAACTCATAAGCTGCTCTAATCTTGTTTCTGAAGGCCTCAGGCGGAATGAGGCAAAGCTCCATTAAAATGTTACGATGCTCTAATCATCTCCACCTGATGACACGTACCTGTGTGTAATGTTAGCTCCTTTACATTGAAATAGATCCTAATTTTTCTCTTGCTGAAATTTTTTTTGTTGTCCCATTTAGGTTTTGTTGAATTTAAATTTGTGTTTGGTTGTTTTAAGGCGAAACGTCAATCAGAAGCCGCGATGTTTTCTAGGCCTTCTTATGTTCTTTGAAGACATTAGAAAGTAAAGAATTTAAAGTAAGAAATAATCTCTGATTTTGCCATTTAGCAAATAATAAGTTTGATAACCCTTAGAGACATAAAACAGGACAATGTCAGAATGTTTTTATAACATCCTTATGTCTTTCTGTTCAGTGTTCGTTTAACCTCAAACTCTAAGTAACACGGAACCATATTAACATTAATAAACTCTTGAAAACAGTTGGACCAGTGTAACTGTGTCCTGGAAGCTCATAAATTATTTATGAGATATAATGAGAGGATAGTTGCCATGAAGGGGACGATGTGTCAATGAACACCGGAGGTGGGGAAAGCGGAGCCGAGCGGAACGCCGCGGAGCGCCGAGCTCGTTTTAGAGAGGCGGGCGTCACATCGCTTCACAGGGGAGGAAGGCTTCCTGAGGAACTGCCTCCACCTTCGCTCTGGCTCGCTTCAGGGAGCCTGTTTGTAGTTTAATGCCAGCGTGGCCCCTGGACACATCGAGTTCTGCCGCAACAAAAGGAGACGTGTTTGAGGGGCGGACAGGGACGGCTTTCAAACAGAATAGATTAAATGTCTTCCTCAGCCGCTCTCGCCTCTGCGGTGGCTGTCCTTTGAGTTTGGTCTCGCGTCCCCAGGCTACGGCGCTCACAGGGCTCCGCGCTTCGCCTCTAATCACCACGTATTTTTGCTCCACTGTCTGACCGAGAAAAGACCAGTGAGAACCGCAGCCACTTCCTGCCTGAACTTCAGCCACTCGGAGGGAAACGGGTCCAGCAGATGAGGCGGGAAAAACTCTGGAAATGAGTTCACTGCAGTTTGGAAAGTTGCAAACGGTTCCTCAGGGAAATTCAGAAGTGGAAACCGGTTCACACATTGTGGCTACATCCGACTTTAAGACACATCGAATCCATTCTTTTGTGTCTCCCTCTGTTTTGTAGGTGACATATTTAAACTGTGGCATCAATTAAAGCTTCTTTAACGCAACAGTTTCATGTTATTCAGGTAACTGGACCACTGTGGTTCAGTTCTGGATGGTTTATGTTTCTCCTCTGTCCTTAAGAAGAAGCTACGTTTATCGGTAGAGGATCGATTCAAAATATCGATACCAAGTCAGTATCAGTAAAAGTAGAATCGAGTCCTCTGAGCTCAAACTGAGCTCTGTGTGTGTGTGTGTGGCGTGGAACGTTCTGCAGGGAGGCCCGCGGTTCTCATCAGCAGGGTCAAAAGGTCAAGAGGAGCTCGTCAGATCCATATTAAACTAAAGAGAGAGAACAGATTCAAGGGAAGAGTTGCTTTCCTCTCTCTGGGGACCAAACTGAAGCAGTGGAAGCCATTGATGCCACCTGATCTTGTAAAGCAGCAGAGCGGCGGCGGGCGGCGGGCGGCGGGGCCATGAGGCGCCAGGTGACCCTGCAGCAGACCGAACATAGGGGTCAGCAGAATGAAGAGGGAGTTTCCCCTTCGTGGAGACATTTGGGAACAAACCTAAAGCTAGAGCAGAGCGGGCTCTATGACCGCCGTCCAGGCCACATATGAACCACTTACAGGATTTATATGGAAATGAGATTTAGTCAGATTTGACATGACATTGCGCAGCTATGGAAGATGAATCTGCTCCATATTACAGCTTTTAAAGAAAACCAAAGCTGATCAATTATGTCCCTAATAGAAAACATGTGTTCTTACACATTAATACAGGTTTATGACCATATTCACCTTTTAGTTGAAATGAATTGTAACCAAGACTTGTTCAGTAAGGTTTCAGTAACTTACAATATGATTTAAAACGTATTGTAATTCAGTAAAGGTATAAATTCATTACACAGTCATATCATTTCAAAGGTTTAGTTCTATATTTATGGCTTACATCTTAAAATTCAGTTTCTCTTAAACGTATATTTAGTCATAAGCGTAATAACAGTGAAAATGTTCCGAACACGCAGTCAGTATTTGGTTCAGGTTCTGTTTCAACACGTGGTCTGTGACGGCTCTAGCTCATGTTACTGACTCAGGAATCTCCACAGACCTGTGAATGGGTTTTCTTCATTTTGTCTCCCGCACCTTTTCCTTCCACTTAATTTTCTATGTGTATGCTGGGGTGCAGCGCTCTGGACAGCCACTTTCTTCAGCTATGACCTTCAGTGGCTCCCTCTGCTTGTGGCTGGTGTCCGTTACGTTCTGCTTGACAACAGGCAGCAGCCTTTCAATGACTGTCCAAAAGCATAAGATTCAAATTCAATCATCTAAAGCCAGTGGTGCTGCCCGGATGTTTCACTTGTTTTAGCAGACAAGGTTCAAATTTGACCGATATTCAACTCAGTGAGTTTAAGAGAATTTTTTTAAACCTCTTTTGCTCTTCTGCTCACTATATGTGATGGGAAAATATATTTTCTTATAGACTTTTTCTGATTTCTGAAGTTCAGCAACGACCCCAGATGAATAGATGAAATACCAAGTTTTTGTTTTTTTTGTCATTCCTCTTTTGAAAATTCACCAAGGCCAACAAGCCTCTGTTTGTAATATCTTTAGTTTATCTTATAACTTATTAATCACTGGTGCCTTTAATGCCAGTGTAACCTAAGTTACATTGAACTAGTATTTCTAGGTTACAAAATACTAGTTTTTCCTAAAAACTTGTAATTTTCCCCATTAAATTAATGTATTAAGTTGGAGTTTTCTAAATGTTTTCTAAATACTGTTTGTTACAATTCCTGTAAAAAGTGAAGGATTCACCTCCTTGGATGTTTTACCCTTTTTATTAAATCTTTAGCAACGCAATTCGGTTTTGACAAAAAAAATAAAAAATTAACCGGAAGTGGAAACTAATTTGTACAAAAATGGCAAAGATATTTACCGTAAAATAAGTTCATGCGTGAATATTCAGCCACTCACAAACTGACTGGACCTCTGTTGAATTAGGTCAGCCGCCTTTTTGGGGGGGGGGGGTGAATAATTATGCAATCACTTTTTTAATGGTAATTATTGTGGTTTAGTAGAAACCAATTTCTACTTTTGCATTAAAGGTTTTATTGTAATTTTTTTGTTGAATAAAAAAGAAAAAGGACTTTATTGGTGCTGATTGATTCAGAAAAGCAATAAAACGTTCAAAGTGATTCAACTTTTTATCGCCTCTGCATGTCAAATAAATGTTAGTGGGTTATTGCTCTAGTTTACACTCACACACACACACACACACACCCATCCTGAAACTAATCACATATTGCAGAGTTTGAGTCAGTGTGTTTCAGCGTTGGTAGAGTTAAACATGCCTGGTTCCTTCAGTGCAGAGGAAGAAAAACAAGCAGAACAGAAGCAGACCAAGCTGAGGTGGGATTTACATGGTGAGCAAAGACATGAAAGTTGGAGAGGAGGATCAATATGTCTTAAAAAGTCCCTGAGCAGCAGCGGGCGATGGCAGCACATCTAAATGGATGGCTGAGAGTCATCCGAGCCGCACTAAATATACTGTTTGTCAAAAAGAAAGAAAGTTAGGAGTTTAGTCCCACCGGCTCAGAGTCAATATTAATGTCCAGCCTGACTGTATACTGATACAATACTGCAATATTCCTGGCACTTCAATTTCTTCATATTAGAATTCCAAACTGTAGCAGATTTTACGAGTCAGACCAAGGTAAAGTCGCGCATAACGGTGAGGTGAAGTTTATTTCTGTCAGCAACCAGGCAGCAGCTTTTAGCCTCCATTTAAAGGAGCTCAGGGTTTCAGCAGTTTTGCAATTTTCTGGAAGTTTGTTCCAGATTAGACGAGCGAAGAAACTGAATGCTGCTCCTCCATGTTTGGTTCCGACTTGAACTTGAGCGGCCGGGAAGGCGGATGCAAAGACAATAGAGCTATAGTGTATAGATTTAGTGATTTATTAACTAAAAAAAGAGATTTTAACTTCCCTTTAGATATGCAGAGATTACCAGCAGCAACAAAACATGGATCCAGAGAATAGTAATTGAACATTTATTAATTAACTGAATTGAAAAGTTTGCCACACTTTTGACACTTTTATTTAAACAAAAACCTTCCTTTCATTTCACAATTATATCCTGGTTTTGTTGGTCTATGAAATGAATCTCAATAAAATCTATTGATTTAAAAATATGAGAAATTCTCCCAGGTGTGAATATTGCAGATGGAATTAACTGGCCTGTAGAGGCACATTTACACACACACACACACACACACACACACACACACACAGAAGAGTGAATAACTGTGATTTTGTTGATATACATGCCGACCGGTTTACCTTTCAGACAGGCGACCTTTTCACCTCCCGTCCTGGCATGAAGGATGCTGCCTGCTGCTGCATGAATCCTGGCTAACCTTGCTGCATGGACAGGAATGGCCCAGGTAAGGCAGCCTGCTGCGCAATCAGTCAAAATGTGGATTTATTTCTCCTTTTTCAGGTTTAGAAAAAAAAAAAAAAGCTTTCTGGTTTCTGGTCTGGTTTTCATCACAGAGAGGATAAAAAAAAAAAAAAAAAAAACCCACTCTGCGGTGTGAAGTGACTGACCTGAGTCTGTAGCTCACAGACTGGACTCTCATTCTGTCAGGTTTATTTGTAGAACGTTTCACCAACAAAGCAGGTCAGAGTGATTCACATCATAAAAAAAAAAAAAAAAAGTCACAAAAAGAACATAGAATCAACAACTGAGAAACCATTTTGATCATCAAGGTCATTAATACACGTTGGTCAATGTTTCATCTGTTTTGGTTCAGAAGCAGCTCTAGCCAGGTGGGTTTTCAGTGTTTTGACAGTTTTGCTCTTTTATGGAAGTTTGTTCCAGATTCGTGGTGCATAGAAGCTGAATGCTGCATCTCCATGTTTGGTTCTGGTTCTGGTTCTGGATGCAGAACAGAATCAGAACCAGAAGACCTGAGAGGTCTGGAAGGTTGATGCAACAAGAGCAGATCTTGAATGAGTTGTGGTTTAAACCGTTCAGTGATTTAGAAACTAACAGTATTTTCTCTCAGTGAAGGTCTGTAGGAAGGTGATGTTCTCCACCTTCCTGGTTTTAGTCAGAACTCCAGCAGCAGCGTCTGGATCGGCTGCAGCCGGAAGATTGATTTTTTTATTTTTTGACAGACCTGTGAAGACACCAGTAATCAATGCACCTAGAGATAAAAACATTGATGAGTTTCTGTAGAGCATGTTGAGACATTAGTCCTTTAATTCTCAACATGTTCTTCAGGTGATTAAAGGCCGACTTTGTAATCGTCTTTATGGAGCAGAAACGTGACAATCTGAGTCAATGTTTTGTACAAAGACTAAAAACTGGTGGTCTACTTTGGTCAAACCATGTCATCTTAAGAATAAGATGACATGTTTAAGAATACGGCTTAAACAGCGATAAGACGACTTCCTGGTTTCTTTTTGACTCTTTTGACCCTGGGGACGGTCATGGAACAGAAGAGACATCCAGGAGAGCTACCCAAAGATTCTGGCTTGATTTCTGACTGGTCTGGGGACGGGCTGTCGTCTGACAGCCCCTCATGTACTCAGAGGTGGATTAGAAGATTGCATCCAGGTGTGACCAGACCACGCCCCCTGGTGGAAGAACCAGACCACGCCCCCTGGTGGAAGAACCAGACCACGCCCCCTGGTGGAAGAACCAGACCACGCCCCCTGGTGGAAGNACCACGCCCCCTGGAGGAAGAGCCAGACCACGCCCCCTGGAGGAAGAGCCAGACCACGCCCCCTGGAGGAAGAGCCAGACCACGCCCCCTGGAGGAAGAGCCACAACTCAGACAAATCTGTCAGTCACACTTCAGACCATGACAGTGTATCATCTGAACACTTCACTGCAGTGAATAGAAAGATGAAGAAATAAGTAAATTGGTTAATTATGTGAAAAGTATTACATTCAGAAATATCAATTTGTTAAATTCAGTCCTTCAAAGTTGATGTTCAACATGTGAATTATTTGGTGCACTTCAACAATTCATAATTGATTGTGTTTAAGTTAAATAGAAAATTCAGTCCAAGGCCACATTTTCAGATTATTTATTGATTTACTTAATTATTTATTTATCTGTTTGCTGCACTTCTCTCCAATCCTGTTAACAGCTTTGGAAAAACACACAAACACATTGTAAAGTACCTTATTTTATTTTTTCTTTTCTTTTTTGGGGGGGGCGGGGTGTAGTATTTACATTACAAGACAAAAGACATGAAGATGTTGTTTCTGTCTGTCTCGAAAACAAACAGAAAAAAAAATCACCTCGATGAAACTCTCCTCCTGCGAAGCCAGGCCCTAGAAATATCTTCCTTGGAATAAAACGTGAAAGGAGTGCAGACAAAAATCAGGCCTACAGCGCCCTCTATGTGCAAGACGTGGAGGAGGTTCCTGCACACAATGGGGCCTGTTTTGAGTTTGGAGCAGGTTTTATTTTCCATGCTGGGGCCCCTAACTTAAATTGAATGGAGGAAAACGGAGCAAAAGATCAAACTAATAACAAGCGAAGAAAAGGAAGGTCAAACTTTTCAAACCAAGAATGATCTTATTAAAATACTTGGAGATTCTGCCAAGATGAATGTTTAATGTCCTCACTGATTTTTTTTTTTTTTAAATTATTTACATTTTTGCAGACTTACAGGATATGAAAATCACAACTGAAAAATAACATGCAGTTCATTTACTGGCATGTGATCACACAGGTTGGTTAGTGTTAACTAACGGGGTTCTGCGGAGAGATTCTGAGGAGTTAATAACCTACGGACCTTCAGTAAATATTGAACTCCGATTGAATTTCTGGTTTTCTGTAGAGCAGTGGAGATTCTTTTCAGTGTTGAATTCTGAAGTATAACTAACAGACACCTCAGAGGCAAATCAGAGAAATCTCAATTTGAGGACAATTTGTCATAAAAAAAATAAAATGTTTTCCCTTTTTTTTTTGTTTTGTCCATCTTCACGGATTTAGTTTTAAAGTCAAAGAACAATTTTCAGCGCACAACTGAAAAGGATGTGGTGCTCTAAAGGACGGTTGATGACGGACCTGCAGTGAGGAGCCTTCAGGCTGTTTTAAAAAGCTAACGCTAACAGAGCGAGCAGAGCTGAAATCAACTGTCCTGCCTCAAAACATCTCATAGCAGTTCAGTCCAACTATTTTATGAACCTCTAAACATTTGGCCTTAGAAATCACCCAAGACGATGTTAAGTCAAATTCCATGAGCTCTGAAATATTTAATATGAAAAACCAGGTTAAAAAACATGTCATTTTTGTTTTATACTCTTGAAGTTATTATTACAATAAAGTATGCAATGCACAGCGACAAAATGAGACAAGCAGTGAGTGATTTTTGTGTTTTTTTTAGTAATTACAATGCCGATTATGGACAAGAAATGTTACAATTTATACCATAAATGATTGTGATAGCTTAAATAAAAATTGAAATGCATATGTTAATAAATACAAATCTTAAATGCATAATTGCACAATGTTTAAAAGCATATTTAACAGTTGAAGTATCTTAGATGCTACGGGAATCAGGAGCAACATTTTGCAGTGAAACAATACATCTATGTAAATATACAGTATTAATTACACATTCACATCAAAAAAGACTACATTCTTTTTGGCCCTCTAGAAGAAATATGTCGAAAAAGAATTTCTTCTTTTTTGTTTTCTAAAAAAAATAAATAAAAAAACCTGAAACCAAAGTGGAACCTGAAGACGCCGTAGTGCTGAACTGCTGAGCTCCACGTCCCGTTGCTGCTCTGCTCTGGAGCATCCGGCTCCCCTGTAAAACCAGGACTGTGCATTTTTCAAACGGAGCTTCTGACACGCAGGTCCAGTGAAACCCTGCATGTGGAAGAGCAGAGGACCTGCAGCGGGAGCCGGCAGCCGGCAGCCGGCAGCCAGCAGCCGGCAGCCGGCTCCTCACTCCGCAACCTGCCGCTGGAGCAGACAGATGTGCTGATGTGCCATCTACAGCCTGGGGCCTTTTCCTGACTTCTAAAGGCTTCCGCTGTCAGAACGGAGCGCAGGGGGAGCACACGACACCAGAGTTAAATGAAGGTTAAATGGAAAGCACTTCAAAGTGGGAGATCTCTGCAGAAAAAATAACGGCGGGAAGGTTAATGTGTGTCTTGTTGAGGCGCCGGAGCAGCTTGTAGCTTTTGGCCATATCGGTTTGAGGTCCGGTTTGGGTCAGAACGCCTCCGGGCCGCCGCTTTTATTGGTTTGGTACGCACAGCGGCTGTATGCTGCATGATAACAGGGCCTTCAACCGCCGCAGGAAGAGCGGTTGGTTGTTTTTTTCAGGTTAGATTGTACTCTGTTATTGCTTCAGAGCATGTACTGTGTAACCAGGGGCTGGCAGCAGTATTGACTTAGTATGCGCTGGATATCAGCCAGCTGGCCGTCTGATATGAAGTCTGCCCCTCAGTGACTGTTGATGCAACCAAGCAGAGAAGAAATGCAGGAGCTTTTTCTGACTGTTCTCTAAAGACCCACGTCATGTTCACAGATCTAGTCGTTTCAGATGAAAAGTAGAGAGTGATTAAAACATTTTTGGTCTTTTCATTATCGTTCTGTAAAGGTCAACAAAATGCAAAAGCCACAACAGAATGGTAAAATGGAAATGATGGTGAAATGGAAGTTACGCTAGCAAGTATATCACAACTTCCGTTTTATCTTTTAGGGATAAATTTTGTATTTTTGTGTTTTTATGACGTACCGCAGTTTGAAATGCCCTGTTGCTGAAAGGTGCTGTACAAATAAAATTTGATTGATTGGTGAGCAAAAAAATTCAGTTTTAGCAAAATGTCCATTTTAGCCTGACTAGAGTTTTAGTTCATAAGTAAAACTAATTTGTCAGTTTTTAGCTTCTTCCTTCGGTTAAGATAGTAACCGATCCAACACTGAGATTAGGTCAGGCAGGATTTCTGGGATTTCATTTTTTTCTAGTAACATCGTCTCAGTGTCATATCACAGTCGTACAATCGACATCTTTAGCTGAATGTGGCACGGTTTGGTTTCATGATGGCAGCAAACTGGACTTCCAGCTGAGCATCCTGGTCACTCGGGGCTGCAGAAGGCCACCATATCAGATCACCTTTGACCGTGGAGCAGACAGAAAATGCCAGGCAGTCTCTTCAGAAAACGTCTTTGACGATGAAACCCTGGAGTGAGCCGTCAGACGTCAGGTTAAGGCTGGAGTTCTGACCGCAAGCTGACTTCTGAGTGCAGTCGTCTCTCACAGGATCTGATCACAAATCATATTTTAACTTGTTTGATTTTCCTTTTTTCCATGTTGAGAGATCAACTGATCATTTCAGGATAAAACTTCAAAGCTCAATCCTCTGCCAATTTTATCAGTTTCACTTTCAGCTTCAAGAGTTCTGCCAACAAAGGGGAGTGAATCTTTATCAGCGCAGTCAGATGTCACATGAGATTAAATAATGTTATTATTGCTGCAATATTTGAAAGGCAGTTGTGTAAAGTGGCATCTGTGGTATATGTGAAGTATGAGATTTGTTTTGCTCAAGCTGCAAGATTTCTCAGCATCTCCACACAACATGTGGCTTAGCTAGTTACACCTAGCTACGTGGTTGATGTCTTACACTACTGAACTTCAAGACAGATGCACAATAGAATTACGAGGCAATGACATCCACCGACTGTTAACTAACTCCTGGCTGTTTTTTGATATTCATGTTGTGCTTAACTGCTAAGTTGAATGTACAGTCCCTTAACAAAAGTAGTGGAAAAGCATGAAGAGATAATTAATTGAGCTAAAGCTGCTGGAATGGCTTCCAGTAGACAAAAGTAGCATCTCCTCTGATCCCCTTTATTATTTAACCAATGATTGCCAGTGCAGTGTGGTTGCTGTGATAGCTGGCGTCACAACTAATTGTCAACCACCAGAACTTAAAACAACCAACTGAAACTGCCATGTTTCGATGGCAGCTTTCTTCTCCGTTGGTAACCCAACAATGCCTCCAGTTGACCTTCGCACAACAGGTGAACTCTTGCATCTTCACAGTGACCCCTTACCGCCCGAGGGTCTTCAGCCATCACTGACACACGTGGCAGCACCAAAACGCTGCATGCTAATGAGACACCTGGGAGCCGTACTCAGGGAGCGGTCCAGTTCAGATCTGTAATTTGTGGGCTGGAGAATGTGGCTGAGCAGAGTTAATGGAGGGATGAGACTTGATTAGTAGCTCTCTAATTGGTGGTCCGGATGCCATCAAAAGCTTCATCTTAGAGTCCAGAGAGGAGAATCAGAGCCCAACAACTGATCATTTCACTTGTTGGGCCGGCTTGTTAAAAGATTGAAGGATCAAAGTGCAGAAATCATTTCTTGTTGTCGCAGTTGTGTGACGGTAGTTGCGTCATTTTGCTTCTCAGCCTCAGGTCGTCCGTCCTTTCTTGTCACAACCTCCCTGGTGAACGTTTCTCCACCCTCTGCATGTGAAACTATTGTGAGTTTGGTCAGAATTTAGTGGGAATGTTTGTTTATGTGGAAAACAGACCAAACTACTCGACTTCCAGAATCCGGTTTTTCAGCCACACAGCAGGATGGATAGTTTAGAGGAACAATTGTCCGAGCCTGAGAGGAAGTACGTACTGTTGGACTAAAACGCTGAACACCTCCTGCTCTGTTCTGGTCCAATGCAGCGGGTTAAACATCCCACCAACACCTTCCATTTGTTTCCTTTAAGACTTCAGTAACAGGGAAAATAACGAGATGTTGCAGCTCGTCAATCATCCTCCTCCATATTTGTGATCTTGTAATAATTGTTCCTCTGAGCCATAACCTCTGTCTTTACTAATGGAAACCACCATTATGATGTAAACTGCAGTGGGAGGAGCTCGGCTTGGTGTGTCTCATCGAAAACGAACATTCAGACCGAACATTTTCTGTTCGACTCTAGTTGTGACAGAGACTGCTTGTATTCTCACACCATCCTTTAAGGTTGCCTCAACCCCTCAGCATGTTCACACCATGCTAGCAGAGATGGTTTTTAAATCGTGTAACGTCATTTTGCATACGTGATGGGGGTTGTCAATATTCAAAATGGGGTCTAACACATTTTCCTGACATATATATCTCATGTTTTAGACACGTGTTCATTTTATTTGGTCCTGTCAATTTGTTTTCTGGTTGGAGAAACAGAAGAGACAACCGTTGGTATTTTATCCTAATATATACACTTTATTTGTTCAGAATGATAGGTGGCAGCTTCTTGATAGTATTAGGAAGACATAAGTCAGTATGCTTTACCCGTGTGGTTTTTTCCTTCATGACAGTTGCAGAGGTAGTAGAAGGACTGACATACTGAGGAAAGTAAAGCCGTACAGAAGAGTTGGCCTGACGAGAAAGCATACAACACGTCTGCAACTGGACTGAGCACAACCACACACAACTACACAACTGCCATAAATGTGGTTATGCACAGAATATAGGTGCAGCCATAACTATAAGTACAGACCGTTGGAATATATGGAGAACAAGTGATAAATGTGCAAGTTAGCATTAGGTTTTTAGCTACATAAAACAGTATTTACAGGAACAGAAAGACTGCAGAGGTTTGTAAACAGCACAAGCTGGAACAGATATCAGAACGCCATCGGAAAACACCATCACTGTCCACGATCAGTTCGTACAGCACAGTAAGGCACAGTTAGCCAAACAGCTAAAGATGCTACAATCCGTTAGCCTACCAGCAGCACTCTACCAGGACATTCAAACACAAACTGATCTTCTCTTCACACATCAGCTCAGAACTCACCCTGTGAGTTCAATCAACTGAATCAATCAACTGATTGATTCAGTTGATCAGAACTTTGTCAAGTTACTAAAAATACCATGAAGAGACAGAGATAAACGATAACTGGAGGAAACACAAAATTCAGTTTTATTAAGGGTAAAAGTTGTCCAAAATAACTCGGCCCTTTGTGACAATGTGACAATCCTTAAGTTAAGTCCTGAATAATCTGTGATCAATTTTACTAGACACACCAGGGCCTGATGACTGCTGTCTGGAGTGGCTTAGTCAAAGTCTAGACTTACAAACGATTTAGAAAACCTCCCATCTGACTGAAAACTCCTCAGATGTGAAAACCTTACTGCTTAGTTATTCCTGAGGACAGTTGTTACCATGGAGCCACCATCGTTATTGTTTCACACAGAGTCATGTTGGGTTGGGCAGCTTCCCACTGTAAAAACAAAATCAATATTTAAAATCTGAATTTTATATTACCTTTGGTCATCCTGGTCTGGTATGAACGTGTTATTACTGGAGTGATAGATTATTTCTGCCTCTTTACATATTTAACAGCTTGAAAAAGTAACTTTAACTAGTCAATCAAAAGAAAAAAGTTCAAAAAACCTTAAATATGTATGAATATATGCCAAAAGTAAATAGCATACGTATAGGTTTTCCATGTCATTTATGTCAACAAAAATAATCCAAGAAGGGGATATTAATCAATATGCATGTTAACATAATCTTTTGTTCAAATTTAAGCAAATCCTAAATCCTTTCAGAAAATACACAAATAATAATAATAAAAAATACTTTTAATTTGATAAGGCTATTGGTGCACATCACATTTTTATTTCTTTATATATGATTTAATAAATAACATTTCATTTCCACGACTTTCTATTGGGCTTTACAGATACAAATAAATGCACTGCACATTAAAAAGTCTTTTGAGCTTCGTAGCATATAGATTTATAATATACAGCATCAGTTGGGCTTTCACAATTCACACTTAATATTTCAAGTAACTCCGATTTCTTCCGATCATCAGAAGTGCTTCAGTCATTCTCTTAAAAAGCTGAACGCCAAATTTAATTCATTTATATATTCTTTTGTTCTATTTCAAAAGATAAACATTCTGCTGTATTTTTACAAGAACATGTAGAAATCATGGATCAGTTTATGAAATAGAACCCTGGACAGCAGAAAGACAAGAGATTTCAAATCCGGTTTGAGCGCTGTGCCGCCAGCAGGGGGCGGTGTTCTATGTTAGACCAGTCAGTTCTACTCAGTGAGCGCAGGAGAGGAAGGTGGAACATTTCAATAAGTTTATTTATTTCAGCAATTCCAATTTAAAAACTGAAACTCATATTTTATGAGTGATACTGAGGTGATTATTTATTGTCATTTGACTGGTTATGACTAAAAGAATTAAATATATTAAATATAATAAAAACAGAAACGTTGTGGACAAGTTACAGCCGACACAGTCATGGGTCGGAATGCTGACTACAGTTTTATCAGCAAACATCTTCCACAAAAGGTCATTGCTAAAGTAGAAGGCTGTTCAAGTGTTGGCCAAGAAACACAGAAAGTTGAGTGGAAGGAAGAACAAGATAATTAACCCTGACAGGCTGTGACACGCAAGTCATTTATCAGCTCATCTGCATTTTTACATCTGATCATCTCCCTCTTAGCAAGTTCAGCTTTTTCTACCCGAGTTTTTCCATCCACTCAACTTTCAAAGGATATGCTTGAATCGTCTTGAGTAACATTCCGATATTCTGAGAATTTGAATTTTGGGTTTTCAATAACTGCTAACCATGATGCTTAAAATGATTAACTAACACTTGAAATGTATCAGTCTGTGTGTAAAAGGTCAATGTATGAGTTTCACTTTTTCAACTGAATCAGTAAAACAAACTCAACAACATTCTATTTTCATCTAAGTGAAACCAAGTTATAGTCTTAAAATAATAAGCAACTCAGTGGCTGAAACCATGAGCAGGACAGGCCTTGTTCTGAGCTCAGGAGTGATCCCTCTGCCTTCAGCAGCAGATTCATCTCCTCAGGTCAGCTCATTACTCTGAGCCTCATCTCCACTCCTGGGTAATAACAGAATGTGGTTTAAGGTGTGCAACACAGATGGACATGTATTTTCATGATTCGCGGAACACCTGTTAGCTGAAGGCAAGGGAAAAAACCAAGACAAAGGGATCCGCCCCTCCTCCCCTTTTGTTTATGACTGCTTTCAAAGATCAAATTCATTTTGAAATCAAAATGTGTTTGGATGGTTTTTTTTCTGCATGTAACATCTTTGGCGGTTCTTGCATGAATGGTGTCCTGGTCGGACCCTGATATCCTGACCCAACAATCAGCCCAAAGTCTGAAAATTCACAAAAAGAATGTTTCTATATTTAGGGCAAAACAATCCAGTTCAGGTTCGATGAGTTCAAACTTTGACCTAGAGAGGATTGAATACTTAGCAACACCAAAACAGCCCTTCAGGTTTGTTTCAAATCTGAATTATAGCTGGAATTATTAGCCACCTGTGGCCTATTGTCATAGTTACAGAGATAATACAGTGATCAATACAAAACTGAACATGCAGTTAAGAAATGGAAAACATGTGGGCACAACTGACACTAGCTGCGTTTACAATGACCATATAATTGCGCAATTTGACTTTTGGAAAAAATAAATTTGCTTAATGGAAACGCGTCAATTTTGAAAAAACTAGAGTTTCTCAACTCAAAACAAAAAGTTTGTTTTTTTTCCCCCCCAAAAAATACTTTTTTTTGGAAGTATTGAAACTGGTTCTTTTCACAAAACTGCAATGGAAACACTTTGTTTACATGACACGAGTCACATGACCATCAACTGGATGTTACCATGAAGAAGAAGGCAACAGGAAATAGTTCATGGCATGTTTTTTTGATTACTTATTGTATAAACAAACTTATTCGTGTGACTTTAATTGTGTTTCTTATTTAATAGAAACACCGCAACTCCAAAATTGTGTTTTTTCGACAACATTTGTAACGGAAACGCAGCTAGTGCTTTTCTTGTGCTGCCCTTTGGCAGAGTGGCGCCCTGGGCAGTGAGATGTATTTCCACGATTGTCACTGAAGAGCAAAGGAAAACATGCTGCATGGTCTGTGTGTGCACGTCATACACTACATATGGCCGGATTCCAATTTCCAGTTAGTAGAAGAAGCCTGCAACACATTTAACACTCAGGAATGAAAACGGTTAGTTGGTTACTGAAACAACGAGATGCAAAACACAATCACTTAAAGCTTTCACATTCCAACGCAGATATGTTAGGAGACAAATGGAACAGGTGTGAGTTTCTCTTTACCCTAAAATGTCCCACATTTAACACAAAGTTTGTCATCTTCATATTGTTTTGTCCACTACCCTGCAATCGCTACACTGCATTTAAATTTAAGGCAATGCATCACAGACTGGACTGCCACTAGAAACACATTTCCCTGTATATTTGCAGTAATATGAGAGAGAGTGTATTGCTCATGGGCTCTGCCTGAATACGGCCCCCGGTTCGCAGACGGGGTTTTGGTCATTAATACCTTATTAAGGCCCACAGAGGAAATTACATTCAACTGTAATTAAATTCAGTGAATTGCAGCAATTTTAAAACACTGTCAGGGGTTGAAGTGTGGCAATTTGACATTTAGTGCAGCATACTTGATATGAGAGTGGGACTACTGTACCCAAGACGGTTAATGCAGCATTTTTTTATGTCTTGATCAAAGGTTTGCACAGGTTTTACACAGCTTTACAGTTCTCAGGAGGACAGAGTAATATACGGATACCAGCATCACCAGCTGTGACCACATCTGCTCAGTTTTTACAAAAGTCGACTGCAATAATTGGGGAACCCAGTCAGAGTCAGTTTTATTCTGTTAAACCCTTTTTATACTGTTTGAAAAAAGAAAAAATCACTATCCAAAGCAGTATTCCTGGATAAATTCTGGAATATCCAGGCCAGGCCAGCAGGTGGCAACACTGTCAACATTTACCCCTTCAAAATACAAAAAAGGAGAAAACTACTGTAGATGATTTTGTCTCTGGCACCAATGGCCATTTTTTACTTCGCCATTCTTTCCCACTTTTCATGGCAAGTTCAAAGAGGAAGACGAAGAAAACGTTAAAAAATGTGCTGCTTCTGTTTCCAGCAGAAAACAAAAACGTAAGTATGCTGCGATATCAGATCTTCATTTTGTGATGTTAATATGACAAACAATTTTTTAATACACAATGGTAACCCACAGAGTAAATCACTAATTCAAATGATTTCCAGGTGGAATCAGACTGCTACAATTTCTGCACTATTTATTCTCGGTTCTTCTTATCGCCACTGTTGCCAATATTCTCCCAGACTGTAGGCGGCAGTGTAGGGCACCTATTAAAAACACTGTTGTTGTTAGCACCTTGGCCACACCATGAGTGAGTGGTATTATTGTCATTATGGTTCGAATCATTAAGATGTCTGTCGTTTTGAACCTCCACCAGGAGGCGCTCTTGCTCGTCCGCCATGTTTTTCGTGGAACTCTCCACGTAGTTACTAAGTTTCCGAGGTGCATGGTGTCGAAGTGTCTGTTTTCATGACTTGAGTCTAAGATACATATACGTGTCCTGATATCTGTCATGTGACGTGGCTTATGTTGGTTGCGTTGCCAACGCAAAGATCCAACATGTTCACTTTTGCAGCAGTGACGCAGGAAACTACAGTAAGTTACTTCCTGGTTGTGTATTTTGAGCGTTTTTTCTGTAGAAGGTCGCTTTCAGTGCAGAGGCTTTCGACATCTTCCTGGATAAGGGAGTTGTGTACCACCAGTACCATCAAATGGTTTGATGACAGGTGAAGCTGTTATGTGGTGTGAAATTTCTTTTCTCAAACATTACTGATTGAGAAATCATCACTGGCACACAAGACCCCAAGTTCAACTTTTTGGTCCAGGTCAGAGGTCCATTATGCAGTCACACCTCACCAAACGAACCGGACTTTCTAGACAAAACAAAGTAGACTTTGATTAAAGCAAACTGTAAAAGGCTGATGTTAATGCACCCAATGTATTTTTTCACAACTGGATCTATGTTTGATTTATTTAATTAGAACACTAATTGAATTTCTGAAGGGTCTTTTAACTGGGGAATGCATCTCGCTCGTATTTTCTTCATATTGGAAACCAGAATAACAGACTGATGCAGCTTTTGGATGTTTGAACCTGGGTGGTTTCAATTCAGTCAAAGCGAATCAAAGTAATTTGTTTATTTCATGAATTAAAAACCACTCCAGTGGATGTACATTAAAATCAGCAGCATATCTGCAGTGTCCCAGAGAGATCGTGCTTATCTAGAATGAGTGGCAGGGAAAAGATAGGAAGTTTTGTCTGTAAGTTTCTTATGTTGACCATTTTATTGTTACAGTTGTAGTCACAGCTAGTGTGCTGTTATAAACAGATACTGTACCTCACCTTCCCTACAACACAACGGTTGCTTTGGCAGTTATTTTCAGAGAAATACCGAGGAGCGCCCCAACCAGAGTGCGGTTGTTCAGTGAGAGGCAACTCTTGGCTTGGAGCTCAGTTGATTTATACTTGAAGGTGTTGCACGGCTGCAGCTGGGGTGAAAGGTCAAGGTTTGGCAGTGCAGAACGGTTTTAAATATTAGTCTCTCTTTGCATGGGCTCCACTTCTTTTTGGTTTTGGTCGGCCAGGTCTTCGGAGGCCTGGGCCGCACCGTCAGCCTCCTTCTCATCCCGAACTCGGTCGGGATCTTCCGTTTCAGTTTGTTTGTACATCTCCCCCTGCTTGCGCTCACGCTCCAAGAGTCTGTAGTTAATGAAGTTTCCAATGAAAAGCCAAATACTCGCCAGGGTGACAACACCACCACAACAGAAATACATGTACTTGTAATTTTTGGTGATGTCGACAAGTTTCCCTGAAAGAGAAAGCAAAAGATTGGTTGAGTTGCATGCAACTGAGGTCGCCAAGTCAATAGTACATTTAAAACAAACAAACAAACAAAACGTGTTCAAAGACAGGAAAACTACCTGCTAATGGTGGACCAATGAGAACAGGGCAGCACTCTATAATTGTTGTGAGTCCCACAGCACTGGAGAACCTCGGAGCTCCAACCAGGTCCATCAATGTCTCAAACAGCACTGAGCTTACCATGCCAAAAGCGAAGCCAAAGAATACTGCATACACCACCAGGCCACTGTAGCTTTCCACTAGTGTGCAAAGGATATGGCACACCCCATTGTACAGCACAGCGAAACTGAAAAAATACTGGATCTTGGGGCGAACCCATCGTGAATTGGCCAGCAGCCCCATGGAGGGTCTGGCAAACATGTCCACAAAAGCCAAGATTGAGAGCAGGAAGGCAGCAGAGTATTCATCCACACCCATGTCTTTGGCGAAAGCGGCGAGGAAGACAATGGGTGCAAAGAAACCCAGGAACATTATGACGTTGCCTGACAGGTAGATGAGGAAGCCCCGATGCTTGAACAGCGTCAGGTCCAGGTACTTGTTGACTATCTGCCAGAGGCTGCGCTTTTCAGTCGTAGTGGTGATGGCGGCCAGCGCCTCGTCCTTCTTGACCTTGCCGGGCGGCGGTCCGAGCGGCCTCATGAGGGAGCCGGCCACGCAGCAGTTCAGCAGCAGCCCGCCCAGGATGAGGAAGCTGCCTCTCCATCCAAACTGGTTAAAGAGGTACTGGTTGAGAGGTGCCAGAGTGCTGAGGAAGACTGGGCTGCCTGCCATCGCTAACCCATTAGCAATGGGGCGCTTCTTAAAGAAATATTTGCCTATCATCGTCAACGCTGGCTGCAGGTTGAAGGCCAGGCCAAGTCCTGCGAAGATGGACATAAAAAGGAGATTCAGCAATGATCAGTCCTCAAGAAACCAACTTAAGAAAGTAAGTAAGAGTATCATTGCTTTTTTCTAAATTACTGTTGAACTTTTCGTTTGATGAAGATAAGTATATTCAAATAAAACAAATAATATGTAAAGTGATGTATTCAAGAACTTATATTCTAAAGATCATCTGATTTCATATGTAGTTTCTGTCATAAACTGGTAACCGTTTCTATTTCAGTTTCAATTGCATTTGAGTTTCCAAAATACAGTAGTTTCTTGTTTTTAATAATATAAATACACTCCACAGTATCGTCTATGATCATTTGGCTGCATAATAACACTATGACAAGTCAGTTAAATGACATATTAAAGATCGTTTGTGTCATGGAAACATCAAATAGGATTATAAATGATTTATTTTTGATAGAATGAACACAACTAATCATCACCCAAACATTTTAGCTCATGAAAAATTGAAGCTGCCTTCATTTTTAACCTACACACATTATGTTGGGATCATTTTAAAGTTATATAATGATTATTACTAAAGTTCCTTTTTTCAAATACTTTTTTTTTAAACAGTACTTTTTTATAAAAATACTGTAGATTTTACAGTAAATAAATAAATTCTGATAGAACAGGGTTTCCCAGTCCTGCTCCTCAGTTTTCCATGTTTCCCTGCTTTAAAAAAAACACAGATGACTGAAATTCAACAAAAGCCTGTTAATTCACCGTCAGCTGAAACCAGAGGACCAGGGTTGAAAAATGCTAGCATAGCTAAACGTAGGGGTTGCTAAGTAAGTGCTAAGTTTTGCTCTACATGTAATTATCCAAAACGTTGAAAAACAGCAATTACATTATCAAACGCGTCAGAAAGGATGCACCTAATTATGCACCAAACACGTTAAGCAAAAGAAAAGCTGTCTAGACAGAGCCACTGCTAAGCATCTGCTTGCTAATGTTAGCATTTAGCACCAGAGAGGCACACATTCCTAGATATTTCTGTAGCTCTTTACTAAAATGTGTTTTTGGTGATTTTATTTGTTGAATAACAGAAGTTTCTCACTTTATAGTGAAGAGTGGAGTCAGGTGTTATCAACCTGTTCAGTACTCTGCTAATGGATGCTAGCTCCTACGCAAACTTTAAATGCCATAAGCTGCACTTTATCTTGTTGTACTGTCTCAATATTAGATTTATGCTTATATCTTCAGCTGTTTTCAGGTAATAAATTCAGTAATTCAGTCTAGTATATTATAATTTGCCAGACGTCCATAATAGAAAGTTGGAAGACAAAACCATCTAATCTAAAAATAAAGTGCAGAACAATGACTAAACAGATTACACGATGCAAACATGTTTCTTTCTACACCAGTTTTATTTGAACTTCTCCTCAGCGAGGTGGAGGCTAATCCCACCGTCTCAACATGGACTTCCTGAAGTGGATAGGCTTACCTCCGATGACACCGATGCAGAAGTAAAGCTGCATCACGTTGGTGCAGAAGGACGCCAAGATCATGCCCGTGGCACAGAGGCAGCCGCCCATCATGACGATGGGTCTGCAGCCGTAGGTGTTGACCAGTATGCTGCTGATGGGACCTGGAGTGAGTAAACAGAAAATACACAGAGGCGAAGGCTGAAGGATTTAATCTGAAGGCTGGAAACAACAAGCGACGCCTGCTACCAGCAACCTTTTCATATTATCGCCTCAAATCTTTGAGCGATGAGCGGCTGTGTGTAATTACTCTGTCAGCATTAGAGGGACATGTTAGCTGCCCAACAACATCATCATCATCCTGTCAGATGAGCTGCTTCACAGACTCCAGCAAACTGAACAACTAATCAGACCCGTTTCTAGCTTTACTTTTTTACATAAGACTAACTTAGCTGACTTTACGTTTTCGATCATTGCCAGAATCTAAATATTTCTAATTATTATTATTGCTATAAAAAGGGAGATAAATGACAGCTTCATTGATTTATTTACAATAAAAAAGACTATGCAGCTTTTAGTCCTGGAGTCTGCTAAACTTTTGAGTACATAAATGGTAACCTGAGAATGAAAAGTGTTTTTTTTTGGCACTTTCTTGGCCTAATATTTTTGATGCCACCTGGAAGATGAGTTATATTTCTAGCAGTTCATCATAAAAATCACAGACGACTCTGAGTCATCGCTGAACTCGCTCTTCAGGAATCTCTTCCCGACCTTGAAAGCTACCCTCATTACCATTTGTATTCTCTGGGGGGGGGGTTGGGTTGGGTGAAATCTGAAATTGGCCATGATGAGAACTCGGCTGATTAGACCATTTCTGGTTGGGAGACGACCACCATTTTGCAAAAAGAGGTTGACTTCATTACTGAGTGGACCAAAACCCAGAACGATCCAAGGACCTCCACTGTACCGGCCTGTTTGTCTCGGTATAGAGCACCTCTACACATTTCATGATTACTAGTGAACAGAAAACCATCATGGTCCTATTAGACCTAATGACACAAGTTCCATTGACTGTATAATTGCACAATTTGACATTTTGAAAATAAATTTGCTTTATAGAAGGATGACAATTTTGACAAAAAATAGTTTTTCAATGAAAGGTTTTGGTGTTAGAATGAGGTGTTTTTTTTGTTGTATCAAAATTTGTTTATTTTGCAAAACTGCAATAGAAACACTTTTTCCACATCACACGGGTCACATGATCAGCAACAGGATGTTGCCACCGGTGAAAACCACGAAGAAGAAGACGACAGGAAGTGGTAGGAGGATGATGGCGCAGCATGTTTTTTAATGACTTATCAGGTAAACAAACTTATTCACGTTACAATAATTGCGTTTCATATTTAATGGAAACACAACAATTGCGAAATTGTATTTTTCCAACATTAGCAGGAACTTGAGTGTTACTTCATCACATCTAGATGCTTAAATATTTGAAGTTGCTGATATGCTATTTGTGTTCACATTTAGAAAATGGGCTTCCTGTTAAAGGGAGGATAAGATGGAAGATCAAGAAACAAAAACGTTTAGTTGATATGTTGGCTTCTATCAGGCAGCTGCTGGCTTTAAATGTACTGTCTTTAGACTTTCCATGACTGAAAGTGAATGAAACACACTGGTTCTAACAACAAATGCACCACACTGATCTTAATCACATTGCTGCATGTGATTACGATCTGCATTCACTTCAAAGTTCAAACAGGTCACGGCATACTACATGTTTTAACTAGGCCATATAGCTGAAAGAGTTTCTGTCTGAAGTTTCCGACTGCTAATTTTATAACCTGTCGGTGTTACGACACCTCATTCCACTGAAGCGCTTTGTTTAGACGTCACTTTGTTTGACAGGCCATCTACATAACCAGTTGGGCAACTGAGCAACAAATCCTGAAGAGGTAAGACTTTAGTCAGTCTGCAAACATGGCTGAGTGGTGAGAACAACAGGTTTGCAGGAAACAAGGAGGGAAACCACCTGGCTGGTTCCAGAAGTCAAAGGAGTCATTTTGAATTTTGTTGGCGCTTTAGAGTTCAGGAACTAAAGAGTGGAATTATCGCTTCCAGCTGTGGCATCAGATTGGTAAAGTTGCTACCTCAGGTTATATTTGACCCAAAGCATTTTATACTAATAACAGGAACAGTGTCTATAAAAAGTATTCGTCCCAGGGGCCACAGGGGCCACAGAGGTGAGTAGGGTTCCCATAAACAGTTCTCCAGTGAGAGCAGCAATACTTGAACATGTTTTTACTGAAGTTAAAGTAAGAAGCAACAGTCTAATAAATTAAGAGTAAAAAAGTAAACAATAGAAAGAGTGATGATTTATTATTTAGAAATGATGTCATTGGATTGACAAAAGCAGAACGTTGCTGTGCAAATTCTGCTGTTTTAAACATTAAAGTTTGAAAAACAAGATAAAGAAATAATGTGATCACAAAATAACTAAGTGACAAAATACAGTTTAGCTTAGACTTGTCTGCTTTCTTTCGAGAGACGCTGATAAAACATATTTTTTGGTGCTTTTATGGACTTTTTGTCCACAAATCCCTTCATACTTACTCAACTTTTTTTTCTATTCCTCTTAGAAATCAGTCATGTTCAACAAAACTTTCATTTTTGACCAAAAACGTGCAAACTGATCTCCACAAAATAATGACAATAGAACAAAAACATGTTTTCTATCCATCCCCTGACTTATACTTTTCAATAAACGTTTCTCTGACTTGTTGGAGTGTTTTTTGTCTTTATTCTGTCCTGATGAACCAGTGGTCTTTAAACTACAATCACACATTCCACTCATTGTAAGACTACTACCAATACCTGGTTGGACCTCTGTTAAATTAGGTCAGTCCCCCACCTCTCATCCAATGATAGACGCCATTCCTAGAAATTCTTTAACATCTCATTTAATTTACTTGTATATTTTTATCTTCCTGAAGCAAATAAAGAATTGTGAAAATATAACTTGTCACGTATCTATCAAGGCTGTTCTGTTTGTGCAGCTGACTCTTAGTTCTGCATGCTGTAGACAAGGTTAGCACGGGGCAGTGCTAATAAAGGAAAAGGTCTTTTCGGCCATTTGGAAGGACTGGATTATTACCTGTGGGTGTCTGCTGCTTGGCTCATTACCAGTTAGCCTTCCGGTAATGGTGGCGCTGTGTAAACAGCACACAAAAAGCAGCTGCAGGGGAATTAGAAAGGTGTTAAACATTCAGAGTGATGGAATCGCTGGTGTAATAGGCAGGACAAGAGAGCAGGTGTTTAATGAATAGCTGATGAGTTCAATCAATATGAATGAGTGAGTAACAAGAGCCACTCACTTAGTACCTGCACATATTGACGGAGTCAACACGTGATAATGACAGTCAGTCTGTGGAAAGCTTTAAAAAGAAGATCTGTGAGTCGGGATCTGACCATTTATCCACAGCTATTCCCCCGCTGCAGCCGATAATGAGCAACAAGCAGCCAACCTTGTCGGCGTTGGAGCGTTTTCTCACAGCTTCAGAGTTTAAGCTAATGAATACTGCCCATGATGAACAATCAGACACATTCCCTCCAGCTTGTAGCCATCATATCCACTGTGGATCCCTCCAGAAAGTCTGGATTAGCAAATAAAAAAACCACACCAACAACAAATATAGCCTGCATTGCATCGTCAACATGCTTTTTAAGAATTACTAAGTGTCTCTTTATTCTGCTGTGTCCGACCATCCAGCCTCATCACGCTTGTTCCTGACCGGCACAGATGGCGGCAGCAGCAGAGGCTCTGATTGGAGGATTACAGCGTGAGCAGATGGCAGCCATGGTGGACCTGGGTGAACGATCTGCTGAGCGCAGACCAATATGCTTGGGCCCGGGTCCGGCTCACGACCAATTCCCACCAGTCAGAGGCTTCTAATTCAAATTTCAGTCACCCCTCGTCTGATTGGCTGCTTTACCCAGCTATTTAGCAGGGTTTAATCAATCCCTGAATCAGGGATTAACTAACGTATCTGACTGTGATTGAGATCTGTAATGAATATCGTAAAAACCACAGGTCTGAACTCTAGTTGTGACTGTCACTTCCATCTTTTTAGTTCCTTGCCAAAAGGGACTTGTGCAGATCCCACACATGCTGGACACAAACTGTTTGGACTTTTACCTCAAGGATGGTGCTACAAAGCGCTCTTTACAAAAACTAGCTTCTTTTGTCAAAAACAATGTATATATACCTAATTACAAAAAACGTTTAAGTATTTCTTTATATTTTAATTGTCTTCATTGAGAGCAAAAGCAGATCTGAAGTCAAATATTCTTTGCCTCACACAAGCATATAAAGCTGATTCTGATCATCTAAAATATTTTTTTTGGTTAGTAAGAAGACATAAATTTAATACCATTTACTCTGTCTTTGAAAACATATTAGAGTTTGAACTTGTCGAATGTGTTGCTACCAAATTATTTTGCTAATCATTAGCTTAGCTTAATGAACTATGCTAATTAAGCTAGGCTAATCTGGGAGGAAGTATGACTTCAGATTGAACTTCCTGCCATAAAGAGATCTGTTCGGCTTTATCCAGAATGCTATTTCTTCTGTTGATTTGTCACAACTAAAAGGCTGTTGTTATTGGACCCAAATATCAATGTGGTTTATTGTCTGTCTTTGTTTAAGTCTCTTATTTTTAAGGAAGAAAAGAAATAGTTTTTGATTTGCCGTGTGGTGTAAGCAATGTATCAATACCAGGACTGGCTAGCCATTAGTAGCTAGCAATGCTAAAGGCTACTTCCTAGCCTTACAGTTATTTTAAATGACTGATTGCAGTTGATCATGTCTATTTCAAAATCTAAATCAGTAAACAGTTTCATGTTAACACATATAAGCAGCGTTGTAGATCCTATCTAAAGTACAGATAAGAATGTTAGAGATGAGTTCTAACATGTGACAGGTTTACAGTTGGCAGCAGATAACCTAGATTATGTTTTGCTAAATCGCTTTCAGGACTACTTACCTGCTGCATACATGACAGCTAGCATGATGGAGGAGATCCACGCCACCTGGCTGTAGGACGCATCGAAGATGATCTGGATGTCTTTGAAGAAGACCGTAATGGCTTTTGGGAAGGCGTAGGAGAATCCAATGGAGATGAAGGATCCCAGCACCACTGCCCACCCCCACCCACCATCCGGTGGGGGCACGGCAGCACCTGCGGTGGGGGGTGGCATCACTGGCCCACCTTAGCTCTGACTTTTCACTGTAGCGAGATAAAAAAAAAACAAGGAAAAGAAAGATCAATGGGTAGAAAACTTGCATAATAAGCTGCAGTTTTGTGGATTGTTTTTCATAAATTTGCACCTTTCATTGTTCTGACCGAGACTTTTGACAAGCCCTTCATCACGAGCTGAAGCAGGCTTTTATTTCACAGTTGAAGTTCCTGAGCTCGTGAAAATATGGCATGATTATTACGCTGTTATAATCAAAACCTGTTCATTTAGCTGAATGCCAAAACGTGTCAAACAATATTATTTAAAGTAATTATCTGTCTTTTTCTGCTACAGAGCTCAGTAAGATTTTGAAACAAATTAATTCTTGTAGTTTCCCCAAAACATATGACAACACTCGAAGGAACCGTAGCTGCACGCAACTACAATCTGTGAATACTCCCTTTAAAAACACTGTCTATTTTTATAGTTCAGACACCTAACATGCCTTTACATGCATAAATGTGCACACCGGAAGCTACCACAGGCGCTACTATCTACAGTCTTCTTAATATCATATGTAAGGCATGCAGCCAATCAGAAGCAAGGAATATGAATGGCACTGTACAAGGTTTTCCTGTTTTTGAGTTCTCCTTTTTTTCCTGTTCAGTTTTTTTCTTTAATGTGGTCTCTGTGAACCTTTGAATTTTACTTGCAGAGAATGAAACACAAACAGAACAGATGATAATATCACATTAGTCTGAGATCAGTTTCACACTGAAGTATCAGCCAACTGTCCATCACCCAGAGCTGAGGAAACCGGGTCGATTTATAAGTGCACACCTCTTATTACACCTTTATCTGACCAATAAAACTCCTTCCTCTGGAATCCCGCCTTTTTTTCAACTAATTAACCCTTTACCATACATCAGGGATTACTAGTATGTTAAATATTAGGGATAATTACATGTCTGCCAATTTAACTTGTTAGTTAAAATAAGAGCCTTCCATGACGTCATGACAGATTCTAAAAAGAAATATAATTTTCAAAAACCATACATTAAATGAATTTCTGTTAAGTTTCCCATAGGATGCCTCCCTTATTAAGTCAAATAATTGGTCCTGTAGCTTAATTATTGATGGTCTTGAGCCAGATCAACTTCCTTAACGAGACTAAGATGAGCCTAACTCACTTGCTACAGTTACCATTTAGAATAACTTGAGCGAAAGTGTGTTTATAGGAAAACGTCCCTGATTATTACAGTCAGGCCTGACGTTGTGTTTACAGTACACACACATCCAGATTACTTAAAAGCTTTTATGTTTCCAGTCATTCAGGTGTGACAGTCACATTGCGAAGCTCCATGTCCGGGTGCACAAAAAGTACACAAATACGCACTGACGCTCACCCACACACACTGTGTGTGTGTGTTTGCTTGAGCTCAACGTACCTGAGACCAGGCCCCGCCCCCAGTTCACCTTGAACACCTCCCTCCTCAGGAGATAATGGAAACATTACTACGTGGGGGGAGGGGTCAGGTGATAGAAATGTCAAATCAGGTCAGGCCGGGTGTCTCTGAGCAAACACACTTCCGTTACCAACAACCTATCCACAGACGCATTGCAACCTGCGAAGGTAATGCCAAATATTTTCAGGTTTTCATTCTGTATCAGTCAGATGTGACTTTGGATTGTAATTAGGTTAAAATGCCGGCAGACCTCTTTGCTTTGCAAGTAATCAGCCAGTTTGAGTGTTTGCATGGTAAGATGACATGCAAACCTGAGCAAAGCCAGTTTGACGTGCTTTAACTATACATGAGCGGGATCATGTCTGAGCATTTTAAAGGTGAGAATTTGCCAAAGGTAATATTGGGATTATATGTATGCTTATCAACAGTCCAGTCTACAGTCAACACATCTCCCCCAAATTCTTAAATGTCCTTCACATTCCCCTTGAGGCTAAAACTATCTACTTTTTTCCTTCCATTTAACTTTCCATTGATATGACTGGATGCAGCGCTCAAATGCATTAAGGCTTGGAGTGAGTCAGTGATTGGACAGCCATCAGGTCAGGATTTTGCAGTCCAGAATAAAACGCTTCATGACTAAAGATCTTTTTTTTTTTTTGCTGACCTGAGAAACAGAATGTTGGGTTTTATTCATTTTCATGTAAGCAATAACCATGAACGGAACAGAAACAATCACGAATTCTGACTCTGTGTAATGAATCGATGGAAATGTTGAGGTTTTGAATCGAACTGCAGCAATAAATAAAACTTTATGATGACGTTCTAATTTATTAGGAAAGTTGACTGTAGTCAAATGGAGCAATATGAAGACATAACTATATGACTTCAACCTGTTCATTTGCTTTTTTGTCATTTAAATTAGAAATATACAATAAAATCAAAGACAACGGCAGAAATATAATATGAAGTTTCTCAAAATTCAACTTACCGTTATAAACTACTTCTATCGTGCTCTGCTGCCTGCCATGAAGCAAAACTGTTTAGCCACTCAGACTCGCTTCAGTTCCAAAAGTCTGGTTAAACGTGTCCAAAGTGAACTTACTAAAGAATTATTCACTGATTTATCTTCTTCTTATCTCTCGCCATTAAATTCCCTAGACTGAGAGCAGAGTGAAGTGTGTGGCCTGGTACGAGGCGGAGTGTGTGTACCTGAAAGCAGTTGGCTCAAACAGGACCAGCAGGATGACTCTTCACTCCTCAGACTGACTGAATGACTCATGACAATGATGTTAGAGAGCAGGCTGCTCTGCTTCCTGCTCTAATCTGCTCAGGTTGTAATAAAACCAGGTCGGACTATATAAAGCAGCAGTTACCTGAACACACACTGGGATGACTTTGCCAAATAGGATTTGCTTTGTCTCAATAAAGGGGGATTTTGACTGAAATAAATCAATCAAGATATTAATAAATATGAATATTTAGATGACTGGGTGAGAATTAGGACAAGCCGATGTGTAAAGAAAGAACTTCTATGACTTTGTATTTTTATGATGCAAAGCACTTTCAAATGACTTGTTGCTGAAATGTGCTGCACAAATAAAATTTGATTGAGTGATTCATTAAATAATGTAAAAAAAAAACAAAAAAAACAATAGCTACATAGCTACCCTTTCGAAAGCTTGGATTGAGGAGCCAATCCAAGCATTTAGCTTGCAAAAAGTAAGTGAATCTTTATCAGTGCTGACTGAATGTCTGCATAGGGTAGAATGAGATTTAGTAATGACATTCATATCAATTCAAACTATCACATCATTGAGCACTTTTAGGCTAACATTGTGAACAAGAAATTGTTCTTAATGTTTTGTCTGGTGGCATAAAGATTTAACTACCAAACCAGGCCTGGCGGCATTGGGGGCCATTGCCTACCCACAGAGTCAGCCGTTACTTTTTAACGAAAGTAAAATGTTCGTTTTTGTGGCGCATCTGTATCTTATTTTGAAGGGATACGTTACCATAGCGTCCAGAGTCAGAGAGCGTTAGGGCAGTGGTCGAGACGTCGGCCGATTTTCCAAACCTCTGTGACCACAGAGTCGATAAAAGTCCAACAGGTTCGATCGGTTCGTGTGTCCAGACACACGGCAGGAGAAACACGAACCGATTCCAGTCACCAAAATCCCGATTCCAGAAGAAAATCCAGTAAACCCCCCAACATACCAAACGTGAATTTAGAATAATCAAACATGACGATGTAGAAGCAGTAGTTATAGTTTGACTCATTTTAAGCGATAAAAGACGAAACAAAAAGAAAAGCCGTTTGATAAAAGATGGCGGATCAGCCGCTCTGTTTGCTGCACTATGATTTGGTGAGTTATGTTTTTTCATAGTTAACATTTTTAACTGAGTAAGCATAACCACATATAATAAACATATATAAAAATGACCTTTACATATAGTAATAAACATTTCCTCATATCACCTCCGATGTCCACCGGACTCTCAGTTGCCATGTCAACTGTTTGGGATTCCCTCCGTTCTTACGTCACCGCGCTTTCTGATTGGCTACCTGTCACATTCAACAGTCTGCGTTCAGTCAGGGAAAAACCCCACAGGCTGAGATAAACGGGCCAAGACAATGTAACACACCACACAGTGCAGGACGTTGTAAGATTGTCGTAAAGGGAAAGGGTAAAAAAAAGAGCGGGAACACCAACATGCAGAAGCATTATTTGACGTTCCCCCCGCACGGGCCGCAACAAAATTGCAAAGTCTTGACAGGTCCAAAGTAATAAAAAAGGTTTGGGAACCACTGCAGTAGGGGCTTCCGCACTTCCCATATCTATGTCCTCTGTCACTGTTTTCAGCAGTTAAAATTGTTTAATCCGTTGTTAACACGTCGTAACCTGTTTTTCCGAGCCGCCTTTAAACGCAACATGAGCGCTAAGACGCTCGCGCAGGCTTTCCACCTGTGCGGCAGCGACGGAGACCTGCTGCTGCTGTCAGAGCTGCGCAGCAAACCAGCAAAACGCAAAGAACTTTGCACAGTTTTCCCCCAAACTAACGGACTGAGTTGAGTAAAGCTGTTCAATACAAGTAATGTTAGCTAAAAGATGACTAGCTAATAACAATACATCACCTTAAGCTTGTTAACAAGTAGCCTGTAGGCTACTGATGTTGTTGTCTATGTTCAACTACGTAGATTATTTTTGCCCCCCAAAATATGTCGATGCCCCCCCCCCTGTTAAACTCCTCTGGAGCCTCGGCTGGACCAAACTACTTTTTTTTTTTTTTTTTTTTTACAATTACAAAAATTGATACAGAAACAGATTGATAGAAAGATTACAACGTTTATTTTCCTAAAGCCATTAAAATACAAGGCAGATACCTAATCTGTGACGGCAGAGTTACTCTTTCTTTAAGACTTCTAGTTTCCGGCAGCTTCTAGTTTGCACCATCAAACTAATGCATCAATAATTCAACCTTAAATGAATTTTCTATGCCCGTGTTTGAAGTCGTGGCAGGTCAGTCCAGCAGTTACAGTGGTCTGGATCTGGATCCATCACAGGATCAAGACATTGGACCAATACCTAAGAGCAATTTAGAACTGTTACTAACCACACTGTGAGTGTTCTTGAACTGTAGAGTGAGAATTTTAACAGCTTTAAATGGCTTTACCGGGAGCATGACTTCATAACTGGGGAAAAGATTGTGCCTCAGCCGAGTTTGTGTTGGGAAATGTAATTTGGAGTATCAGTCCCTTGTATTTCTGTTTTAATCAAAGTTAGAGATTAAGCTTTTTTTCCCTACAGCTCCACACAGAGGATCTAATCCATGCTAATCAGATTACAGACAGCAGCTCTCAGCAGAGATGCTGGTTTGGACTGAACGCTACGACAATGCATGCCGGTTTCTTGTAATCTATAAGCAGCTTAAGTTTGATGGGTTTGAATATGAAGCTCCAAATAGAATGACCATAAAAAGAGCATTGGGTAGAGTTTAAAAAGGGAACAGTGTGGCTTTACAGAACATGTTCATAATGAGCCATTTGAGTGCAGAGGAAGTCAAGCAAAGCAAAGTCACTCTTCTGTCATTACAATGTCAACACATCCTAATGTTGCGTCCAACGGCCACAGTCAATAGAGGCCATCTCTGCTGTGTCCTTCACTGGATGGTTCTGACAGAGTTCTATTGGGTTTATAAAGTTTCAAGGCATTGGATTAAATCAGCTGATTTAAACTGACACAAACTGACCTAAAAATGTCATCCAGTCTCTAAAAGTTGAAATCTATGGAAGCATTTTACCGTAGGAGCCAGGAAATCAATTCAGAAGTGGTATCTGGTTAAAACGAGAAAGTTTTCTTGTTGTAACTAGTTTTATATCTTGTAAGGCATAAAGGGGCTGACTATGACTCTCCTCACTCCGTTTCTTCTAGACAACATCTAAAAATATGACCTTTATTTCTTAAAAAGAGACATGTATGTGTGATTATAGCTATTTTTCTATTCTATTTGGCTATTTCTAAGAGCACACCACCTTTCAGGATGAAATAAATTTGCCATTTTTATATGGTGATGCTGGTCTTGAAAAGCAAAACAGTCAGCGGTTGAATTTATTCTCATTAGTCATTGACCATATAATTGTGCAGTTTGACATTTCAAAAATAAAACTGGTTAATAGAAATATGTAATTAAAAAAACAACTAGTTTTTTAATCAATCTTTTGCCGATAGAATGAGGTGGGGTTTTTTTTTGTTTTTGGCTTTATCAGAATTGTTTATTTTTCGCAACAACGGAGACACATTTTTCACACCCTACGAAATATGTGATCAACAACCTGATGTTGCTACCGACGCAAACCAGGAAGAAGACAGGAAGTAGTTGTTGCAGGATGGTGATGACTTATCTTGTGAACGAACTTATTCATGTGCGATTTTAATTGTGCTTCTTATTTAATAGAAAACACGACAATTGCAAAACTAAAAAAAAAAGGTAAACAAGTGTGTCAGAAACGTAACTCTTCGCGTCCAGCTGTGGAGAGCTCCTCTTCAGTGGGAGCTACCCACAGCAAGGCAGTTGGTCAGCTAAATGCAGTGAAATAAAGCCAGGAACCTGGTCAGAGGCTGATAAAAGATTAGAACTAGGGTGGAGGTTCACCTTCCACAAGCACTGCTCTAAACATGCAGCTGAACTACAATGGGATGGTTTAGCTGTGCTAGAATGTTCCAGTCAAAGTACAAACTTAAATCAGTCACATCCCCCAAAGAATTTGCAATCGTAATACAAATGCATGTGTTAGACACTGTGCATCATCATTTAATATATCCTGAAATCTCACAGACAGTCCAACGCGCTAAAATTGACCCAAATGAAGCACGTCACAAGGACGGAAGTTGAGCACGTCACAAGGACGGAAGCTGAGCGATTCATCCAAACAAATTCAGTTATATCTAATATCATTACAACAGCATCAGAAAGACTGAACAGAAACAGAAAGCAGCTGTGAATCATAGAGGGAGGACATGAGGGCCATGCTGCCACAGGTTTGTACACAGTTAGGGGGAAAAACTGAACAGCCTAGAGCCATCTCTTTCCAACAAAAAGCCTGAATAAGGGTCGTCTTCTAAATAGTACATTACAGAAAATCAGACTTTTAGCTCTTCAGTTGAACAGCAACCTGATAAACAGGCTTAACAAAGCGGTAACCCGACCCCTACAGTCAGCCGGTTCCAGCGTGACCACCACACCTCCGCCCTCTTCAACTGAGTCTCATGCTGGGACTTAAACTTATGGCAAGGCAAGCTTAGCTCTAAGGTCACCTCAGTGTAATGGTACTCATTTTGTTTGACAAAGAGTTCATGATTAACATAATTATGGACTCTCTGAAGGTTGGACTGAAGCACAGACCATTTACAGTAAACACAGCGGTCTGTTCATCACCATGGTTCAGGTAAATACACTTGACCTTGGTTGGAGAGCGCAGGAGAACGGACAGAGAGACAGCAGCTCCTTCTGAAAACTTCTGTCTGTCTGCTAAATACATTCAGGTGATAACACCTGTTCTACTAACTGTTCAGCCTCTGCACTGTGAAGTTCCTGAGCAAATTCCTGAACAAGAGCCTGGAAAGGAAAGGTCCCCTTCGGTTGTTCCATGTGGGCTGCCAACACCTACGTTCAGCAGCCAATCCAGGGCTTTCTTACTGCCACACCTCTCTGACCTCATGGAGAAGGTCAGAGGATTGAGGTGTTTCTACTGCTGTAAGTTAGTAACTAAAACCTTATTTATAGAGAACCTTTCATAATATAAACACCACTAAGTACCTCACACTAAACAAATAGCTATTAAGTCAAGACCTATTGACTAAAAGTGGATATAAAGCGACGCATGTAGAAGTTCTGCATCTTGCCCATTAAGAGCTCTCCAAGTCAATACAAGAATCTTAAAATGCACTCTGAAATAAATCACAGGCCTTTGCAGACCCGTAAGCAGTGAGACTCAAATGTGAGATGGTATGATTTAGCCAGAAGTCTGGCAGCAGCATGTTGAACAACCTGCTACTGTTTTATGGAGGTTATGTGTTTTGTAAAAAATTTAACGTTTTGAGAAAAATGGTTTGCAATAAGCAGAAAGGCACGACTGTTTACTTTGGTAATAATTTTCAAATGACAAGAGCAGGAATGAAAAGTGCCAATTGTTCCAAATGATTCATTTTTTCTTTATTCTGGAAAGATAAGTATTTCTTTTTTCTTTGTTTAGCTCAAGAAAAATACCAAACATTCACTGTTAGACTAAGACTAAGAACTTCATTAAAGTGTAGTTAAGAAAGAAGATTTACAACTAAATGTCATCTGTTTAGTAGTGATGCCAGGCTCAATGAATTTACCCAAGAGTGAGCAGATATAACAAGAAAGCAAGGACTCTAAAATAGAACCATGGGGTACACCAAGCATGCTGTTTGCTAATGTAACTGAGTGTTGTTATCCTGCCCAACAGAGCTGCTATAAGTCAAATGATAATACACCTGGGAAACAACTAAAAATGACAGCCTTTATATAGTCAAATACAACAAGAACTGATTCCTTTTAACTACACAAGAAGAGCATCAAACATTGATAAAGTTTCTGAATAACAAAAATGGCTTCTGGTACAACTGCCCTCCCAACCAAAAGCCATTTTTGTTCTTTGGGTACTGTTGTCCTGAGATGCATTCAGGTCGTATTGCACCTGAATGTCATTAAATGTCACTATTCTGCAGAGCTAAGACAGCAGTATCTTACCCCTAACCACCACCATCAAACTTGGTTTTGTAAATAAAGTCTAATGAGCCTGCCCAGATGTTGAAATAGGCCACTGCTTTTCAGAAAACCACAACATGTAGAAATTATCAACGGAACTGTTTAGGATCCTTATAGAGGAGAAACTTCAAAACAGAATGTGACACATGAATATGAGCTGTAAAGTTTCCAGCTTGGCTACAGGAAGTGGCTGCATCTGGCCAGCATGGTATTCAGCACATCCCATTATAAACCCGCTCAGTGTTGTTTTTACACTTGACTCTGTGTGCAGATTCAACAGAGAAGATAATGATATTGACAATGAGATATGGGATATGGGCTGTCTTAATTGTCCGACACATCCCACAGACGCTTGACTGGGTAGAGGTCTGTGAAATAAGCAGGTGAAGACAGTATGACAAAGGTCTTGTTAGAATCCCAGAAGCAGCTTTGCTTTGAGGAAATATGCATCACCCTGTTGAAAGAGGCCACAAAATGGTCTGAAACATCACTTAGCTAGAGGGTAGATGTCAAAGTAACATCCATATGAATGACAGGACCAAAGGTTTCCCTAGAGGAGAATAGAGCACTGCATTCCCTCTGCCAGTTCACCTTCTACCTAATTCATCTGAGTAACATACTGTATATACCCAAAAGTAAGTGATACAATCTTCAGACATCTACACGACTTAAGCAAACATGGTTACTCAGAACAAGTCATCTTCTTGCATTGCTACATGGTCCAGTTCTGATGCTTCCATGCTTGTGGTTGGCGCTTTCAGTGGTCAAGAGTCGACATGACCACCCTGAACTGGACTTGGCTCCTCGTGTATATCTCCAAACCTTGATGATGTCATCGATTCACCAGAGTTCTTTCCAGGGATGGCATAGAAACTGACCATTGCAAACCCTGGGAGACCCCAGAAGAGCTAAAGGTTTGGAGATGCTCTGACTCAGATGTCCAGCCATCTGGGTGAGTTTGGCCTTGGTCGAACTCACTCAAATTTTTTCTTACCCCACTCCCTGCTACTAAAAGAAATTTAGAAAATACGACCCAAGGAATGTTTTTTGTACGTTTTTCTTAATGGAACTTCCAGTCACCAAAGCTCCTTTTTTGGCAAGCGTTTCCATGGTACAGTCCAAAACATAAGACCATCATGTCAGCAGGAGATGAGCAGTAACTTTACCCTCTTCAGAGTGTTGACTGAGATCTCATTCAGTGTGTAGCTTTCAGCAACAAAGCTACAATCGATAATTATGTCACAGCACCTGAATTCTCTAAATACAGAACCACCACAAGGTCTATGAGAAGGTGAGAACTGGGCCTTCACCTATTCATGGCTCACTCTTCGATTCCCCTATTTACAGATTTTTCTGTGGAAATCAGCTTATTCATGGATCTTTCCATAGAGCATATCTAAAATATTCAAAAGAAAATGTAGCTTGGAAAGCTAAAATACCAAGGCAAAATGTTGCTTGACACACTATTCGTAACACAGTCAATCCAGGAACATCATTCATCTTAGTTGTCACTGTTGGCTTAAACTCAAAGAGCAGGGATAAAGAACGTGGATGTTAGCTGTGCTCTGCAGTAGCGTCAATGGGTTTCCACTGTGCACATTAATGCATAACAACATATATTTGGTGTTTGAGCTATTAAAATAGAAAATTAAAAGCATTTTCACATTGACTCTGAGGTGTTTGTTGGTTTTAGCTATTTGAGGTTGGTTGTGCTCCCTAATAATACCGGCTGACATTGTAACTGTAGCAAGCTATAAATTTGAACAAGCTGTATTTCATTGATGCAGACTTCATTGTTGCTTTTGAGGTGTCAGAAACCACAGCTGCACTGGGTGTTACAATCCACTGTTCTAGCCATAGACCTCAGCTAACATCACAGCGTTTACTCTGGGTGAATGAGTCCTAATCACTTGTAAGTCAGAGAACCTTTGTAGCCTTTAGATCAGGGGTGCCCAAAGTAGGTCCTCGAGGGCCAGCATCCTGCATGATTTAGTTCTCTCCCATGGGACCTGGATCCAATGATGGCTTGTTAGAAGGCCTAAGAAGAACATTGACATGCTGAAAAGGTTGTTACTATCACCAGGGAGAGAACTGAAACGTGCAGGATGCCGGCCCTTGAGGACCCACTTTGGGCACCACTGATCTAGAGATATTTAAGACTTGAACAGACATGTGTTAAAGGAGGACACACACACACACAGTAGTGGTTTCTCAAAAGTCTGTTACTAATCAACTATGGTAATAGTTTTTTATATATCTCAGAACTATAACAGTTTAAATCTCTAAATTTTACTTTAAGGATTTAGTTGGAGTTGACATAAGTCATAAGTCAACTCCAAGGGAGGGGCTGTAGGCCACTTATGCCAGTTAATGGATATTCACTGCATTCATTCCACTGTAATGAAAAAAATCCAACCAACCAATTGGGCATTCTTCAAACTCCCTTACTGAATGAATAAATAAACTACCTTTTTTTCCTCCAAAGCCTTTTTCTGGGGTAAATTTCGAACCTGGACCGCCATTGGTCACGTTGGTAAATGGAAACAGAGGGGGGAATTATAGAAAACTGCACTGGTTGTGGAAAAGATTCCATTAGAGGAAAAAATGCCTCACCATATCAAAAAGGACAAAATGTCCACATGCTGCTAAATATGTAACCCTCAAAATTCTGTCATATAGAATAAATAATCAATATTATTCACTTCACCTTCTGGTCATTATGCTACGCCTGAATAAAACATCAAATGCTGCACTCAGAAAGATGGGAGAGAAATATTGTACTTCATTGATTAATATCTTGATTTTACTACTTATGGCCACAGAGGCCGCTGTTGAGTAACTTCACAAAAGTGATGTCATGATGCTCTGTCACGCTCATTTTGAAAGAGGTAAATTTAAAACAAGAAGCTAAGTCCACATTCCGCTTCATAAACCGACCTGTAACCTTACGCCTAAAGCTCAGTAAGACGGCTCAACCAGAACACGACCACATCTAAGCAGAAATACCTCTTCCTGAGCCCGAGACAACCTGCCGCCTGGGAACTAGTCTTCATCACATCCTCTTGCGGAGAGGAACGAAAAACTCACCATGAGGTTATCTACAGGCAGTAGCATAGCATTCTGCTGCTGACGGTGTGGAGCAGTGATTCCTCCGTGAGCGTAGCAGCTTAACCATACGGCGCTGCTGATGTAAGGACAGAAACCGGATGAGGCCAGCTTTAATTCCCCTGACCTGTATGGAGCTAAACAGGAGGAGACTTTAAAAATCTAACAATTGACACTCAGATGGCCGCCTTTCCCCACGGACACTTGAACGCGTCATAAAAAAATGTCTTCAGGCATCTGACAAGGACACTCAGCAACCGGTCGCTATCTGCCTTGACTGTAGCGCGCGTGCCAGTGTCCTCCAACAAACCGACCGATAATGTCCGGGACCACCCGACAGAGGCACGCGGAGGTCTTTCTTCCATGGTTACCTTTCAGATGAAACGTGGACGTCCGTGTGTGTTCACGCGCTGCCTTGCCGGGCTCCGTGACCTTGCCGCGGAAAGATGCGTGTGTCCGTGGGAACGGGGTGGATGCGACTTTGAGTTTCCTGAGAGCGTCTGAGCCCGTTCAGGCGCAGAGCAGCTGCAGGTGCTGCCGCGCTGCGGAGGGTGGCGCTGCGCGGAGCGGCGCGGTGCGGTGCGGCGCGGCGCGGCGCTCCGCGGGCTCTGGAGCAGATCAGGGCGGCTCAGACCGGCTCCACCATCACATCCTCATCCTCATCTTATTAATTATTCCTCCATCATGCTGCTGAGCATCGCAGAATACAGACCACACAGCCGCACAGCAGCATTTTCTTCACATCATCATAAACCCAAACTTTAATGCATTTAATGATGACAAACACAAAGTAAGTTGCACATAATGTAGAAGCGGAATAGGCCTATATGGTTGATCAACCATATATTATAAAATATTAAATCAACTATGTGTATACACAAGTGTGATGTAAGTAATTTAGATATGATGTAAATGTAAATTAATAATGGTAACAGGAAAAATGCCACCCTGTGGAACATCAGAGACATATTCATTACCGTCATCTTCTTCAGTCAAAACAGAAATTGCCCACAGCATGATGCCGTCACTACCATGTTTCACCATAAGGAATGCATGTTCAAGGGACTTTTCATAGTTTTCTCTACAGTTTTGTAGAAAGGCCAGAAATGTCTCTTTTGGTCTCATCTGACCTCCTTTGAAAGTGTCAGTTTTCTTTTTCCCACATGTTTATAGAGCTAGTTTTCCCACCTGAGCTGTGCAGCTACCCCAGAGTTACGCTACTCATATTAAATGTCACATCTGGACTAACTAAGTTGCTTCTAACGCTGCACAGTAAATAAGTATCCTGTCGACAGATAGCTGTACATCTCTCATTTTGCCACCGCCAAGTTTCACAGTGGAGACGTCATGTCACACCTTTTAGATTTTCATATTTTAATTTTTGAGAATTTTCAAGCAACAAAAACACCTTTGCACTCTTCAGAAATTTCTTGCATGTCAAGTGTTGAATTCCTTTCGAATCTTATCAATTTGCGCTTTTTTTTTTCTTTTCTGCAAAATAATTGGAACTCATATCAGGAGCACTTGATGACATTCTGGCCCAGATTCCTCATCTGATTACGCCCAGATGTTCCAAATCCTTATTTGTATTTCCTGCAGGAAGCAGATGAAACTGCTTCCTGCAGCCGATGGAGGTTCACTTTTAAACACCGGCTGCGTTTCTCTGAGATGTGTCGTTTGTATGTAAACGGAGCGCCGCAACCGCCAGCATCAGACGCAATCTGGGTCATCTGTGCTCAATCCACGGGATTAGTTTGATCACTGAGAAGCCTCCGCATATGGTGCTGGAGGAAACACGCCCCATGATGAAAAGCCAGAACCTCTGCGAATTGAAACTAAGAGACGAGGCAAACTGCTGCTGGAGAAGAAGGGCAGAAAAAAGACAGAAAAAAAAGACAGAAACATTCAAATTCTGCTTTGTTGTATCTCTATAAAATTATTTTCTGAGCTATGTAGTTTTATATAACTAATGTGAGCTGCTCTCAGCGCTCTGCAGGTGCTGCCAGATTGTTGTTCATGAATTTTTTATCTTTACAATGCACCAGCAATAAAAAGTCCTCCGAAGCCGAGCAAAAGAGCCATTCATGCTGAGTCATGCTGCTTTTTCCAAAAGCCTGACTCAGCATTTGTTCCCAGATGAAGGCAGGACACATTGGTGTTATTTATCTAACTGGAACAGCATAGCCAAACCTTTGGAAATAGTTTAGCCTTGAAATTCAAACTCACGTCTTAAACTCGAGGGGATCATGTTTTTGTTGCACATGTACCAAATCGGCAACAAATCAGACGTCATCTCATCAGCACCGAGTTTGTACAGGGATTTTTAAATCAACATTTGTTTTATAGAAGTCTCGCATTAGTAAAGGTTGGTGGAAACAAAATTCAAAATTACTTCCTGAATTTTGCAAAACAAAAGTTTTGACGATCACTTGAGGTGTTTTATTCACTTCGCTGTAAAACAGTTAATGAGCGAAAGGAGAGATGGAAACACGTTTCCTGGTTAAGTTCTTTCATATCAAACACTGAGTCCAAACCTCCAGCTCAGAGGAGGACTAGCATGGACTAGCTGGTTCATGCTAGTTAGCATCCTCCACTTTCTGTTTCTTACAGCCGTTCATAGAGTCAAGGCCTGATAAAGTCATTTGTTGTTTTTGGCAACGTTTTTAAAAGTTCGCTCAACATTCACATGACAGTTGGATGGAAACATGGCTAATATTGAACAGTTTGTAGTTCTGACTCCCACTAGAGGCATCTCATGTAACCGCCAGTGGCATTCCTACCTCAATTACTATGAGTTTTCCTCAGCTGGTTGGATGTTGGAAGCTGGTGTGGCAGAAAGGGACCTTTTAGAGAATCCTGTAGCAATTCACTCTACTGTATATCTGGCCTTTCCTACCATTTTTTCATAAACTGCTGACCAATGCCTTGTTTCCATTGAGCGGTATGACATGGGTCAGTGTGGGTCGGTACGCTATGGCAAACCCAAACATATAACTTTAATCATACGAAAGAGCTTCAAGGGGCTATTCTAGTGAGAGCCTGCTGCACTTACATCAAATCAAAAGACTTTCTCATGGGAGGAGTCGGATTCTTTCAAGACCAAGTAAAAGCGATGGCCAGCTAACCCATTACAGCTGGGTTAGCTGCTTTCCAAACACCAGCCAATAGCGCGTCAGGAAGCATAGCATCAACTTCCCATGCTGTTTTTTTTTTTTTTCTAATATGTTAGAAATGTGCTACATTTCTAAATAAATCCACAAAATAATCAGATTTTTCAAGAATAATTTTGATTGGCATTCCATAGAAAAGCTGTAAATAGTTGAATCTGTGAATACTTCTGGATGTCCAGCGTGTTAGAAAAGTAGCCATAAGGCAGTTTGTAGGCAATGATGTAAATAAAAACCTGTAAAACCGAAAGTCTTCATTTAATTTTATTGCAAAAACTTGACAAGTGAAGCTGGAAGTCTACACAAGAAAACTTATCTTAAAAAACACAAACAAAAAAACACATCGCACATGTTTTATGAAACAAACATGTCAAATGTTGCGTTGCAACAGTATTAAAAGAAATTGTGTCCATTTGATAAACTTTTTTTTTTTAAAGTTGAATTTGAATGAGAAGGGAAAGAAGTGCAGATTTCAAACATCCTGGCAGATTGCAGATGCAGCAGTAATTCGACAGGAACTGATGTCGTTGTACTTCCTGTCGGAGCTTCCTCTAAGGGATATCTGCTCAGTGTGTTTTTCTTCACGCTGTCGTCCAGCAGGAACGTGGAAATGCTAATGAGAAGTCTGGAAAACTTTTTATTCTCACTGTGAACACAAACGTTTTTGGTTTCTGTATGTTTTCACCTTTTCTTCTTAACCTCAAGCCAGACGATGTAGGTTTTACATGAAACACAATGCAAACAAAGGTGAAGGGAAATAGTGTTACTATTGGATTTGGGTCTATACTTTGACTGGGCCAGTCTAACACATGGATATGCGTTGATCTAAAACCATTGCATTGTGGTTCTGCCTGCATGTTGTTGCTATTGGCCCGATGGAAGGTGAACCTCTCCGCCCAGTCAGTGTTTTTTTTTTATTTATTTTTTTAGAAGTATCAGATTTTAAATAAAATTAACTGAATTCAAATTCATAACACATTTTCATATTTCATTTTTAAGATTTTAGTTGTGTTTTTTTTTCTTTAAAAGCATGCATAATTTCCTTTCCACTTTATTATTTGCACCGGTTTGTGCTGGCCTGTCATCCGGAACCATAATAAAGTACAATAAAGTTTGTAGTTGTGATGTGACAAAATGGGTGTGAAGACTTTCAGTTTTCAGTGGATCTGGTGAAAAACCTCTAGAAGGGAACCAGACATCTTCAACAGTCGCATCATTGTGACCAGTCAGACATTCCTGCGTTTTGTCACTGTGTGATTGTTTCTTGCAGCTGACACAAGCTGCTGGTCTTGGCATTGTCTGATGAATATCTGACGGCCTGCATGATCTGCGCAGGCCGATAACTCTGATGTTCTGCATGTATCCATGCGTCGTAGCGGTTGCCTATCTGACTACAGCAGACTGACACATTGTTGCAGAGAGAAACATTTTTAAAGCTACATTCAGGAGAAGAATGAAGCCATGGACCAAATTCTGCAAATACCCAAACTGACGACGAACCTGTGGAATGTGACAAGACAAATTTGATCTGTGGAAGTCCTCACCGAGGAAAATTCTGCTTATTATCAAAATAGCTTATTTAGGAGCTAAATAATGGGAAATCCTTGTAGAAAACCTGTTTGAGCATGCATAAGACTGGAGCAGAGGTATAAAATCTTGATAAAATTCAGTAAAGTATGTGGTTATAGTATGATAAATGAGGAAAAGTTCCCTACCAGGTTCATAGAACAATCACCCACCTGCTTTTGCTTTGTCTTTAAACACGTTCCCAGGGCCAGGCCAGGTGTTTGTTTCCACCTCAGGATAGACTCCTGTTGTGTTTTGCGCGATTTCATGTGACCGTCGCTGTTGGAACCTGCAATACTGAGCTCTGCTGATGGAGACTGGAAACACATAAACATGGCCGCTCCGATTCCACAGGCTTACAAACAGAAACTTTAGACAGGCTCACGCTGCTGAGGCTCAGAGGGAGACGCCCAGAGCAAATATTAAATACAACAAACTGTTTTAGGAAGGTCTCTCACGGACATCACACTAACCTTTCAAACAAACAGACCTGGATGTGATACAGGCGTCAAGTTCACTGTTGACTCCAATGTTCAGTTTCTATACAGAACAGAGGCTGAATCCTCCACAGCTGGACTAAATCAGACTCATTCATACTGCAATGAGTCAGATGGTGACAGATTGGACTCACTGGTCTGAACAGTGATTCACTTCAGGTTTTAGATATATGTACATGTAGGATTATAATACTTCAACTGCTTTTATAAAATCATAATCAAGAATCAGAAAGTGAGAAAATAAGATGTTTAAAAAAGGTTCAGTCACGTGTAAAAATTAGGACACACAATGGATGTCTGGATGTTCTAGCATGTCTGGATATTTAATATATGTTTTTAAAGGAGAAAATAAATCAAATTAGCAGCTTATGAGTCGGGTAAGAAATTTAAAGAGACCTCAAAGAAATTTGAATTCAGTTATAACACAGTCTGGAAAATAGTCGAGTTCATCCTGAAAGCAGATGGCAAGATGTCCAACAAATCTCCCCTGGTCCTACAGGCAGTTGCTGATTCTGGCTACGTCCTTCTGCTACAGTCTTTTGTCTGACGATATTGTAGTTCTAAATCCTTTATGTCTGATTTTATTGCTTTGTTATTTTGACTTTCAAAAAAGAATCGGTTTTAGGCTGGCACTGGTGGCCTTTTCCCATTTTCTGACAGTAGGTAGAAAACAAAGGGGGAACTTGTGGTAAAGGTACTGAGGCTGGGCACCGAGACATTCGGTGAGGCCGTAACCAGAGTCCACATGGAGCGGGGTTTGGAGGTTCAGCAGTGAAACTCTAAAAGGAGACAAAGTTGAGGGTGACTTGACAGGAAACCGGTCAGAGACACAAACATGGCCTAGTCAAAGGCTGACAACAGACAAACTCACAGAGTGAGTGGAACCAGGCTAGGCAACAGCACAGGTGAAAGCAATCAGCAGAGGTGGGCGGGGCAGAGAAGTGGTGCATCATGGGACTTGTCCAGAGGCGGACAATAACTAGTTACATTTACTTGAGTAACTTTTTAGAAAACATTTCTTAGACTTATTGCGCCAAATTTTTTATCTTTACCTGAGTATCATCATGAAGCATCGCTAGTCGTTCTGGATTCTCTACCCACTGGGAATCTGGATTAAAGATTCCCACTCAAACATCAAGCTAATGTTTGATGTTCAGTGATGAAGAACAAACATATTTAGAGCGAAAATGCACCAGGCCAGGACACACACCTCGAGTTAACTGACTTCCTGTTTGAACACAAACTGTGTTGTTGTGATGATCTGCCTGCTGAGCCTTCTGGAGATCTGGATACAGTAAACGCTAGGCATTGTCATTAGAAGTACTTTATCCAGTTTTAACATATAGATTGTATATTTTATCTTCTGTAAATCTTAGTTTCATAAGGTTTCACAAAAAAAATAAAATGATGTAGAAAATAGTTTCTTCTGCCTTGGTTTGTAATTTTGTAATTTAAAAAAAGTACGTTTTTACTCTTGCTTGAGTAAAAGGTACGGCTTTTTAAGTTTGAGTAAAAATAGTGCTACTCTTAAATAGGTAAAATTAACTCTACTCGCCTCTGTGTGGCAGGAACAGACAAAAATCACAACCAATATTTCCTAATATGATATTAAAAAAAACAATGGATAATTTTTGACATGACTCTGGGGATGAGCTGAGACTCCAAACTAAACTTTAAAATCCATTATCAAAATTGTTTCTAAAATGTCTCTGGATGTGACTGTTGAAGAAAATAACAAACACTGATGTCTGAATATCTGCTTTTGAGTTCACTTTACAATTTCCTCATGAGCTGGTATTCTGGATTCAAGGAAACTATTTCACAAATCGTGTTGCGATAGAAGATATCATCCCTAACAAATTCCATGTAAATAAAAGAAAAATATCTTTAGTTTATTCACTTTAATTGGTTAAAGTCTGAGCGTAAATATATGAATTGATATTTCAGATGTATTCGTTTTTCCTTGCAATTAAGCAAAGTGAGGAAAACGAGTGAACGTCACACAATTTAGACTAATATTTTCAACCAGTAGAGGGCGCTGGGGTAGACTTCCTATGAAGGTCACCCTCCATCCATCCATCCATCCATCCATCCATTTTCTAACACCCTTGTCCCTAGTGGGTCAGGAGGTGCTGCTGCCTCTCCAGCGAACGTTTCGGGCGAGAGACAGGGTCACCCTGGACAGGTCACCAGCCTGTCACAGGGCAACACAGAGACAGACAGGACAAACAATGATACTCACATACTATAGGGAGAACTTAGAGAGACCAGTTAACCTGACAGTCATGTTTTTGGACTGTGGGAGGAACCCGGAGAACCCGGAGAGAACCCACCATGCACAGGGAGAACGTGGAAACTCCATGCAGAAAGAGCCAGGGCCGGGAATCGAACCCAGGACCTATGAAGGTCACATGAATGTTTTTTTTAATTTTTTTTTTTACCATCCTTGATGGTATGGTGGTGGAGTGGATGTCAACCCGTCACATCTGCTAAAAACAACCCACCCAACCTGAGTGGAAAGAAAATATTTACTAGGTAAAAATAAAAATAAAAAATAAAAATTTCCACTAAACCGGGTAAGACTAGCAGGTAGGGTTTTAGGGTGTTCATATTTATTTTGCTGATATTCTTTGTTCAATGAGAAGAACAAAGTTAAGTTTTGTTTTTTATTTGTCTTTAATTGATCAGACACGAATAAAACATAAGACTCTATATTATTATTTAAGAGCTCATCTCTTGTTTTTCCATGACTGTACAGCAAAGCGTTTCACCACTATAACCTCTACCTCTAGAGGGCACTATGTGCCTTGGTTCAGCCTTTTTAAAGTTGGCCCTCTGACTTCTCAAACACAGCCGTGTTTGAGTCTGTCCTGCTTTGCTTTGGGCAGCAAGAGACAGAGAGAGAGAGAAAAAGAGACAGAGAGAGAGAGAGAGAGAGAGAGAGAGACTCTCTCCACACCTCCATGTTTACCTTTCCAGTCAGCTTTGTTTTCACAAAGGCAACTGAGACTGTTTGGGTCAGGGGAGCTGCAGCTGGAGGGAGGGTCGCCTTTTCACCCCAGGTCCCCCCTGTCCCACCCATCATCTGAAGAAAGGAGACACTCAACAGCTGTGGCCTTTATGACACCTTCAACACCTGCAGCACGCCTGCTCCTGAGAGATATTTTCATGTTGCGCCTCAGTATTTGCACTTGTGTTCTATGGATGTGTTCTTTTTGGACAGTTATAGCAAGAACCTATCACATGACCCTCTGTGGAATTGTGGAAAAGCAGTATTTACTATAAGTTCCCAGTTCAGGACTCATAAACAAGAAGGAACCTAACAAATGACATAAGGAAACAGAGGAGCTAATTACAGGTGAGTGGATGCAGCTGGGGAAAGGAGTAGGGAGAGGCAAATGGTGGAGATGAACCAAAACGGTAAGATATAAGAAGATAAAACAATAAGAAATGATCAAAACAGAAACATAAATGAGACTAAAAGTCAACACACCAACGGCTCATAACGGTATTATAACCATCAACAGATATTTTATGCTTATAACCCATCACCTGTGGCTGAATGTGGGCCGTAATTCCTCCAGAGTCGTATAAAATACTCATCAGTTGTTATTGCAAGCGCTTGATGGCAACTGTTACAGCCAAAGGCTGCTCAAGGAGTCATTAGGTTTATGAGGAAATGCTTTATCACATTGTGCCTAGTTGGTTTAATGAATGAAATGATCATGTGACAACAACTGTTTAATATTGTCGTCTGAAACTAAAATGAGTGTGAAATATTTAAGTCTGTTAAAAAAAAGTGATTCTGTAATAGAAAAATAATTTTTCCCATCATAGTAACCACATTATTTTAATAGCACACTAGAAAATAAAATAAGAAACATTTTAATTTGAACCATTAATTAATTTAAAGAAACATCTGGCGGCAGACAACTCCATTTTATTCCCCTTCTGTCTACTGCCTTCACCTTGTTGCCTTAAAATGAAATATCTTGTAACATTTTACGATTAATTAATTCCACCACCAGGCGATGGTGACGCCATGTTGGAAAATTCAAATAATTGAAATACCTCTAAAATGGATTGTCAGCTCCAAAAACATCGGAGCATGAAAACACTGAAATGCTGTTATTACTCCCCCGGACCTGTAAGTGGCGCTAAGCATGGAATATGGAACACAGAATAAAACCTCCTGATGAGAAACCAACCAGAACAGAGCTGAAGAAGAAAAAAATTCCTTTTGATATTGCTGGAACCATAAACATAAATAAGTAGTTAACAAATCGATTTTGACAAATTGTTTTTTTATCCGTAACTATTAAAACAGTCCAGGATGACGTCAATAACCCTCATGGTTCCCATTTACGGTGGGTGAACGACCCAACGTTTCCATAGCACCAAATGAGCCACAGAGACTGATGAAAGTTAAGAAAAACTTCTTTAAGATTTTGTGGTTGATTAATGTTAATTCTTTAGTTTATCCATGCATAGAAAAGAGATGGAGTCCTTGATGGAGATGGAAACACCTTATCCAGAAACAATAAGCTCAAGCTGAGTGAGAGTAACAATCATTGTTGGTTAGCCAACAAAAGGTCAGGATGGAGAACCAGAGGAGGTGAGAGGTGGAGGGCAAACATTCATGAGATGAGCAACGCGGGGTTTGATCATCTCAGGACAAAAGTCTGGTGGAGGGGGCTGGGTGGGATTTCAGAGTTCCTGTGGAGTTCTGAAGATTCTTCGTCCCCCTCCTGTCCTGTTCTTCACCAAGCAGAGCTGGAGCCGCTAACACTGAGAACGATTTGCTTGTAGATTACTTTCAAGCTGTTTCTTTTCCTAATGACGTTCTTTGAAAAAGTAAACCAAACTGAAACTGATCTTTTTTTTTTGATGGTTTTCATTTTTTTATTTATTTTTATTTTTTTGCATTACAAGCACATTGGGATTTTCTGGATCAGATTTACACAAAGTAGTAAATAATTGTGAGGTGGAAGGAAACGAAACAGTTTTTTAAATTTTTTTTTTTACTGCAAACAGTGAGGAAAATTTCAAAACCACAGCATACAGAATGAAATCACATACCCTGGATATGGGTATGAACATTTTTCCAAGCGGGTACAAAATATCCTCTAGTCTAGATGGGTGTAAAATTTTCACTCAACAGACACAAACTGTCCTATTGGCGAGTCCCAACTGTCTACAAGGTACAAACTGACCCATGGTTGGTATAAAGTTTCCGGCGTCACCATTTTGTATCAGAAATACTCAATGTGATCATATCTGCAAACGTCCTGAATGAAAACCTATCTGTGAAGATCCACCTCACTGAATATGCTTCGAAATGTTTACCTTCTAAACCATTTTGAGAAACATGTATACCTTTCCTCTCACTTTTGCACCTATGAGCTGCCAAGTGTTGGTTTATCACAATAAATTCTGGTGGCATACGTTCATTTATGCTTGCAGCTGTAAAGTGATAAAACAGGAAGTTCAAAGGTTAGTAATACTTTAGGGAGGCATTGTAAAAGTTGAGTCAAATCTGTGTCATGTGTCCCAATTTTGAACTCTAAAAAGTCCCAATGAAACTGAAAACAAGCCATCTCCCCCTCAGCTATCTTCCATCAGGCAGCCCTACTTCCTCTGTTCTATGCAAAAATGAGTGACTTCTTAACCGTGCCTTGATTTCATTTGTGACCTCGCGGTGACCCGTCAGTGACCCGGTTTCATATAGCTGCCGAGCTTTGAAATGCAAATGCAATGACTGGTCACACACAGTCCTGACATTGTTACCACGCCAGAGGTTGTTGGGCTTTCAGCTCTGACCAGCAGGTGAGGTGGATCACACATTTCTGATTGCTTGTTGACTTTTCCTAACAGGTCATAATAATCAGTTTGGGCCTGAGGCTGTTAGTTAACAGACTGCTGGAGCTCAAATGTATGTGATGTTGGTTTCGGTTATCCTTTGAATTTCATTTTTTCATCTTCACTCTTAACTTCCCTAACTTTTTACGAGTGACCCCATACAAGTAGCCCAAAATACTTCTAACCAATGTAAATATCTAAAAGTAGTCTTACCTACCCCGCTTCTTCCTCCTCACTGTTTTAACAGATGTTCTCTAAAGCCACCGATTCTTCTCAGTGGGAGGCGTAGTGAAGGTGAGAATGGGAGTGTAAGCCGCCCCTTTTGAATTTTAAAACCAGATGTTAACAAAAAATAGCACTGATGAGATTTAAAAACAAGGTAGAAACCGTGGATTAAGTTCTCGTGACATGTAAGCTGAAATGAAAGCATTTTCAGGGATTCACCATGAATAGGTTTTCTACAAACAGAAATTTAAATTCCTAAAGATAACAAAGCTGTGTACAGTTATGATGGCCGTTATGTTGCTAACACGTTGACTTTCTTGCTATATTTAGCAACATTTTAGACAAAAAAAATCTGTATTGGCCAAGATCGGAATTGGCAGGTCCAGCTTTTTAAAGATTGGTCATCAGCAATCGGCCAGAAAACTGGGTCAGGCAAGGGTTAGGGTAGCTTGTTTGAACTATTAAAACAGCAAGTTATGAGTGTTCTAAGAGGAGGTATAAAGTTCTTGTGGATTTCAAATATTCACTGATGATGGCGGTTTTTAACTGGGGTTCCATGGGGTTTTCTTGGCCTGGCAGGGTCCTTAATGCCAACGCCTGGTGCAGAAGCCAGTGACCAGAACCAAAAAGCTTCTCATTATGCGAAAAACAAAATACTGAAGAATCTCTGGGTGATAGGTTGCTGATAGAGAAAGGCACACCACTTTGAAAGGTCTACAGTCTAGTAGAGCCACTGTAGATAAGGGAATAAATATCTACCAAAAAACTTTTGAAATCAATCTCAAACTTGGAAATTTCTGAGTTTCAAGTCGAAAACGTTTTGCCTTTTGAAACTCAGAACTTTTCTAGATTAATCTCATAATTTCTGAGGGATTTTTTTTCTAGAAAATGTTCCGACTTTTGAAGCTCAGAAATCTCCTGGTTTCTGAGGAGATTTCTCAGGAATCTCCTGGAGATTGATTTCAAAATCTCTCTGATGCGCCGTCATATTAAAATATAGAACTTTTTGAAATGATAAGATTAAAACTGGTACTAAATGTGTTCTGACGCACAAACATTTGAATGTAATCACATTTCTTTTTGTGGTTCTTATCACTTATTCTTAAAGTCACAATATTACTGGTCCAATTATTCATTTTGGTATAAATCTCTATTTTTAAAACAGAAAGCTTGACTGAAATGACTGTTATGGGTCAATCTGAGGATAGTGTGCTCACTTATTGCCTCACTATCACTAATCAAAGTGAGCAGTATTGGTAGGCGAGGTAAAAGTTGGTGAAAGGAAACAGCAGAAGGTTGATTTGAAAGTGAAATTGGATATTGAACTGAACTGACCTGCCTGGTTCTCGGTCGGTGTGTTTGCATGCTGCTGGATTATCAGAGGAAAAGCATGTCAGGCTACCAACCGCTAACAAATTTGGGACAATTGAGTATCAAATTAGCAACAATATCAACTCAGGGTGAAAAATAATTACAATCAATACGATCCCCAGGCTTTAGTCCCTACGTCCTTGAACAATTGCTGGATGGTTCTGCTGAGTTTTTTCTTCTTGCAGCTGTTTTTCATATTTAGCTAACTTGTATTGATGTCTGTAAAGATTCCCGTATTAGGAGACAAAATCTCCCTTCACACCGGTGTCAGGAGCAAATGAAGTTCAGGATTAGTACCTGCCTGAAGACAAAGCTGTTGTTTGGTTTTCAAGCATGCCTGACTTCTTAGAGAGCGTGGAGTTATGGGGCGAAGTGGTACATGTTGACCAGTCATGTGGCTGCCACACTCCATGCCAAAGTCAGTTGTCCCATTAATTACAAGAGGCAGGCGTCCTGACTGAGCAGCGCACACTGCCCCCATTTATCCCCGCTGACCTGTTCGCACAGCGACCATTTTGTGCCGGGCTCCCGAGCCTTGTAATTGGCTGCAGCCGCACAACGCAGACCTTTACATGGGGCCACTCTGGAGGCTCTCAGCCGCTCGTCCACATCAACACCACACAGGCTCGGCCTTCACAACAGACGCTCTGTTGCGATGCTTCAATGCTCCTGTGTTGGGTGAGGAGATTGGGAAGAATACAGTTTTGGAATAAACCTTAACGCTGTGCGGTCCAAACGCCGTACCTAGAACACAGCCAAGCACCTTCAGCAGAAAGCTGAGACTGAAGAGCTGTTAACTGAGCCGTGTATTCATCAACGTTTTTACCAAAGTGCATTTTGAAGCGTCACGTTGGAAAAGGTTGAAGGAAACTACAAAGTTTTAGCTAATTCTCTTCAGTTTTGTAAAAAAAAAAAAAGTTTTTACGCTAGCTTGAGGTGGTTTTAGCCTTTTCTGAAAAGGCGTTAATGAGATGGAAACACATTTGTTGAGTAAGTAAATCCTTCCACCCACTGGTGTGTCTGTGAGACATTTTAATAGTTCGCTTAACAACAATCAAACGGAAATGTAGCTATAAGCTGTAATTTCCTGCTGGTACTCTTTTTTTTTTTTTTTTTTTGCTGATTTGTACTACGGCTTATTACAACTACTGTAGGTAGGGAAATGAAAGGAAGAGGCAGAAAATATCTGAAATTTTGTAGAAAAAATAAGAACATTTTCTGAGTTTGAGAATTTGCTAGAAAAAAAGGAGAAATTTTGACAATATCAGAAATTTTCTATCAAAAACATGGCAATTTCTGATGAATCTCAAGACTTCTGTGTTTTTCGGTGGAACTTCAGTCTTCCTTTTTTTCCATCTTCAATACCTCTATACATTTGGGCCAATCAAGTCTTATGAACTATGAGTGATTATGACCTTGAGGTATTTTGCTTGGACTGATTTGTTGAGTTTGTTTGAATTCCTGGAGGATTTTTTTTGGAGAGCAGACGGGAGAATCTGACCAAACTCTCCTCATTGATGGGCTGATTGCTTCCTTGTGGCTGGGAAAATTAGAGCCATTCTCAAGTCAAGTGACTAATTTACTTCTTTTAAAAAAATATAAAGACTTGAAAAAGCCTCCACTGCAGTGTTTTTTCCACTGTAGTCCGCTGGAGAGTCGTCTCCAGCGACCATGCCATACGCTGCACCTCCACACAGCGTGAAGCTGCCTCAGCCCTCACATTCCTCCCCTGGTGAAATCTTTTCTTTTTTTTTGTTTGGTCACGGCGGCGCCTGCTTGATAGATGTGTTTCTGGCTGTGAAACCTCCAGTACTCTTCGTCACAGCAGCCGACATCACCTCCAGTGAGTTTACAGCGAGCCTGCGAAGTTCGTCAGTCGGTCCTCCGACTTCGCCGAGTCTCTTCGGAGCCTCTCGTGGAGAAAGGCCGGAGACGGAGGTAGAAATGTAGCGGAGCCGCTAACGCTGCGCGTGGCCTGCCGCCAGACATTATGCTCGAAATAGCAGCGGTGTTGAAAAATGACTACCCAGCATGCTTCGCTCCAGGTGTACCGTTTTGCCAGTACAAACACTCAGAGGGGAGGAGGAGGAGGAGGAGGACAGGAGAGGCACGGCTGTGTGTGCTCAGGCATTTTCCAAGGACTCTACTAAAATAAATGAGAATATTAGCCCAAACATCTCAGCTGTCAGTCCTTTTTGAACCGGAAGTAAGAATTTAGTGAACCTGTTGAGTTTTTCCTTTGGGTAACTGTTCTTGTACTTGTCATGTAAAAGTGCACTCTCTTTCTTAGGTTGATAAAATAAACCAAAATACCAATGAGTGACAGAAAGATGGAAAATCACTTCAAAGCAGATTAGAGAAAATGACTTTAAATCGTTGGTTGTCAAACTGGGAGGAAACGACTCCAGTGCAGTTATGAACTGGCACGCAGCTTTTATACATCGTCACCCAGTTCCCTTTGACATCTCCAGCTTGTGTGCTGATTTTGTACTTACACATTGCTGTTCATTGCTTCCTACTTCCATGTTTTTGTGCGTTATAGAGTTACAGTTGAAGCCAAATATTTACATACACTAAATAAAAAGACACATACGCATTTTTTTTATCACTGCTTGAGGTTCAATCAAACCAAACTTTTCTTGAAGCTTGTGGAAGGAAATTAAAGAAAAGGTTTGACCCATGTCATACACTTCAAAAGACAGTTATCCCCAATGCTGAGCAAAGTGAGTAAACCTTTGAATTCGAGGAAAGTTACAAATAGAAATAATTTTGGTAATTCTAACAAAGCTAAAACTAGAAAAGAACAGAATTAACTTCAGACAGTGAGGAAAAAAATGTGGATGTGCCTTTTTATTTGGTGTATGGAAACATCTGGTTCTAACTGGAAAAGCTCTCAAAACTTGGAGCGCCACATGGCTCTCATGGTGGCAGAGCAGGCGCAGCAGAGGCTACGGTCCTCCACAGTCGTCCCTGGTTGGAAACCCGACCCCGGGCCATTTGCTGCGTCTTTTCCCCTTCTCTCTCTGCTCTTCTTTTTTTTCAGCTACTGTTAAGTGAAGATCACTAGTGGCATGAAAACCTTTAAGAAATTCTAAAATCTTACATATTTTATTTCTGTGTATTTTACATTTGGAAAAAATTGTATTACGTACAAATTTCTAGCCTGGTTAAAACCATGCCGTTGTTCTACGCTTCTCTTCGTAAACAGGGTCTGGGCTCTCGGCTGTTGAGAAACGATTGCTTAGTGAAGGCATGGAGTCAGTTGAGGTTTTAGATTTTACCCAATCACTAACGTTTGGCTGTGACGTATGGAATTGCCCAGTTCGACTCACACAACTTCTGAACACAGCTTACCAGACGTTGTGTGAGCTGTAAACAATCATGTTCTACTGCGAAGAGAGACGTGCTGAGCAATATTTGGAACGAGTCTGTTCACGTCCTCCGCTGCCATTGCTAAAACTGCAGACAGACTACTTTTGTAAAATAGAAATCCACGTCATTGTTCACAAATTCTCCTTCTGTCTGCTGATTGTTGAAATTCTATGGGAGGGAATCCTAGTGAATGGGAGAAGGTCCAGACTGAGCTGTGGAGCAAAATTTGAGTGAAGTGGAGTAGCACAGGAAGACAACGTCAGGCTAACGATTCCTATTAGTTGTAGTAACATCCTAGTTTCATTGCCTGCTGTTACAAAGTATAACCCCTGATCAAATGAAAAACTCTTAGTGATAACCTGCTGGTAGATTTTGTTTGTTGAAGACATAAAGCCACATCTCCTCACGTTATAAAATAAATTAGCACTTTACAAAATAAGTAGCTAATGTGGGTGTGAAATTTCCTTGCGCTAACTATGGATTGATAAATGGTCTGCTCAAAACATTATGAAGGAGCAAAACCAACAGGCCTAATATTCGAAAGTAAATGCCTTACATCTACTTTCCACTGGTTTTTATCCTTGTAATCAGTTCCAGGTTAACAGACTCTCCCTGTAATTATGGGTATTTACTGCCTCCAGCTCAGCAGGACTGTGATGAAAATGTCACACCTATTTAGGTATGGTAACGTTCACAGTGTGGGCTGCACTTTGGGACGCATAAATAAACACAACCCTGAAACTTTAACGTTTAAACAGAGAGCCTGACAAAGCCAGCGACGCTTGTTGGGAAGAACCACTGCAGATTTATTTTGGTTGTTTCGTACTGGACGCTTTGGGTTCTGAATGGTCCAATCGACCGAAGGCAGCTTCAGGGTAACCATGAACCAGTTTGTAGACAACCATTAACTTTTCTGTAAACTCAAACTCTACCTCAAAGAAATATGTTTATCTGACTCCAGTAAATAATATTTACCAGCTGGAAGTAACTAAGTTATTTTGGTTTTAATGTGGGGTTGTGTTCTCTCATAGTTGATAAAAAATCAACTGGCCCAAACAGAGATCAGAACCAAAATGAATAGTGGTCAGTTGCAATGGAAAGATAAAAATATACAGTTAAGTTAAATTACATGTGAAATTTGAAAACTTTTCAACTATTTTCAAAAAAAAAAAAAAAAAAAAGATCTTTCCCTCTGACTTCCATGTGTGAAAGTTGGAGGCATTGCCCCTTGGCTTCTTGATGTTGTCAGAGGTGTTCCTCAGGGATCAGTGCTTAGGCAATTATTCTTCACAGTTTTTTTATTCAGAATTTTGGTCAAGGTGTATGAACACTTGACACTGTGATGTATTCCATTTACAGAGCTTGGTAATACAGAAATACAGGCCATTCTGTACTTACCCAGAATACCCTGCACTGTAGTCCACATCCTGCTTTTGGCATTCACATACGCATTTGAACCCCATCAGAGTTCACTTCATCTGGACCGAGATCGAGGTTTTTAGGTGGATCAGAGTTCGCTCTTTTGGTCCGCATCAGAGTCCCACCTCACCAAACTAACCGGAGTTTGATTAAAGCAGACTGAACAGCTGCTGGGAATTCACCAAGTTCTGTTTCTGTCCCTTTAAAATGAAACTTTAACTCTCAGCAGGGCTTTTCTGGTCAGATGAAGTAATGATAGTTATAATACATAATTATAATAAAGTACAACATAAAAAATGATAAGTTATAGTTGAGGTTCATGCGTTCATTATTTTAAGTTGGTTGTAATTGAGTTGATGTGTGGTCATGGTGTTTCCCTCGTATAAAATCTCCATATTATCAAATTAATTATTCTTATGACAAAGGGCTCTGGTGTCAGACTACATCATTGTTTTAATACTACAACTGTAATATGCAGAGACAATTTTTGTAAGTTTATAGAAAAGCAACACTGACCTCCTTTGCTTTCCCCCATGAACAGCCGACCGATGCTGTTCAGCAGCCCACTTTCCTTTGAGCTCAATCAAATTTATTGACACAGTTTAATTAAAAAAGAGTAAAGGCACCAGGAAATAGAGTCGGGGGAGAGAAAACGCTTCATGCTGCGTTTGGCCACTAGAAAATCTTTGATCAGTATCGTCAGATGCCTGAAGAGCATTTTTAATTAAATGGAGATTCTTCAAATGAGAACATCTGGTACCATTTCCGATCTTGTGGATCATTTATTCACACAAATAAATGGCCCCGACAATCTCACCACAAAGTGTATGTGTGTGTCCATGTGTCCACAGTTTACTTTGACACCATTTGTCCTCAATTAAATACAAATGCGTGGTCGACTGGTCAAAGCGTAAATTTCACACCTCCAGGCAGTTTGGGCAGTAATCCTACTGAAGAAAACAATGGGGCTGTTTATTCATGATCCCATTAAATCTGTGTAATGTACAGAATCATGGTAGTTGATGGATTTTTTTGATGATTTGAAATGTTTATGAAAGATACTGGAGAATGAACAACCTCTTTAACTTAAGACTTTGACTAGACCACTACCTTAATTTTAGCCTTCTGAGACATGGTGGACTTGCTACATTAGAGAGCAGAGTTCATGGTTTCATCAATCAGAAGTCATGTCATTTGGTAAATCACGTCTCAGACGCACTACATTATGGATTGAAAGTCTTGACATTTTATGGTTTTGAACAACCCGACATTTCATGAGCATAACATCAGACTGTTGTCTGATTGTGTCCACCAGTCTGTGGTGTTTTCATCGGTGTACTAAACCGTTACTATGGAATTCTGACAAATGGAACAAATTTTTCATCAAAGTTAACGGTTTTCTTTTTCGATCATGCCTGCTTTATAAAGCCTCCGGCAACAGCATCGATTGCACCTTTCAACAACAGAGCACCTTTAAAGTGACACCCCTGGCACTTTAAACCAGGGGTGTCTGAAGTGCGGCCTGGGGGCCATTCGTGGCCCACGAAGTGATTTTGTGTGGCCTTCAATCACAATAGAAAAACAGCACAAACTTGTCTTTTCAGCAGCTCAACGTTGGAGGCTGATGGAGTTAAAAAAGTGCATTTTTTTACTCCCTTTCAAAAAAGATACAAACGAATGAATGTCTTCTAAACATGGGAAGTACAACCCAACTTTGTCATCTTTTATTAACCATGTTATCCACTTTTAAATACATTTCATAGTGAACAGAACCACAGATATTCAGTGACTTTTACTGGAGAGCAGACTTTAGTGAACTTCACTAAGTAAAGAAAAAATGTTGTCAGCTCATACCCTGTTCCTGTTGCTGAGAATAAACATTAAAAATAATTCTTCATTTTATTCAAATATAGTGTGTTAGTTGCGCAGATAAAAATTGTGCATTTTTATTTAAGAAAAAAAAAAAAAAATCTATCTTTTGTGGCCCTCACCTCTTGGCCCACGAGGTCAAACGTTTGGACACTTCAGTTGTAAATGATAAAATGAGAAGCTTGGCAACCAACATCGACAATGTATTAAATGATTGCTAAGTAAGTGGAGATATGCTGAGCGCATAGTGTGATAGTTGATGTCTAATTGAAAAAAATAAACAATTCCAGGTTGAAATTGTTCTTACAAACTGGTGGCTTTAAAAGAGCGTTGCTTTCATCTGTGTGTTAGTGGACCGGCCAGCGGGCTTGTGGAGAGGAGGCGGTGAAAGCGTGACCTTGGTCAACAGGAAGCGGCTCTACACTTCGCCCGAGGGGAACCGACACATCTGAATATCAGTATGAATATCACATGCAGAGGCCTTTTTTAAGTGGAAATTTGGAATGAGCTCTCATCTTTTAACTTGCAAATGAGAAAATATCAGCCGGCTGGCAACAGCAGAATGTTAATGCAATCTTTTATTGGCAACTTTACCTTCGAGGTGAATGAGGTTGGTTTGTGTTCTGCAACAAGGTTTTGTCTAATTAACGCTTTTTATGAATAATGTGCAAAGTTGCACCATGCTGTGCAGATGTAAAGTGGACAATAGTTTAGTTAGTTTTTTGTTTTTTTCCTCCTTTCAGTTTGGGCTAAACTGCCGAAGGTGAAGCAGCGCTCGCTCGTTTCTGTAAATACGTCTGGTTTTCTGTGGCATTTCTAACAAAAGCTTTACTTCTTGTGGGCTGAACACCACATCCAAGGCAACGAGTGCAATTAAAATGTGAAAGTTTGCCATCCTGTAAGACAGAAACCACAGACATACCGTAGATGAAGCCAAGGGCTTAATTAGACGTCTGACTCTGCAGAATTTTTGCTGGAGGACCAGAACTTCAGCACGTCAACATTCTTAACAAGCTGCTTATGTGACTCACAACTCCAAAGCCAACTAATACGGTCATTATTTGTCCAGCTGCAACTTTTCTGTCATGTTTTATGTAACTAGCAAGACGCTATAAGGAAGCCTATTGGATCTCACCTGACTATCCCTGTAGCAAAAGGTGAGAAGAAACATTTTTCCATATTTAATCATCATAGATGACTGATAAATCAGGAATTAGCAACATTTTTTGGCGAGATAATTGAAATTTCAAGCGCCACAGCCGTACCTAACTCTGCCAGGCCTGCAAATCAAATAATTATTTTGGTAGAACATGAAGTAAGCTGAAATATCAGGATGTAGCACGTCACACATTGATGTTAAAAATAATCATGAAGGCATTGACGTCTTTTAGCCTGGAGAGAGATATAAGATACTTTCTTTTGCTTTGGGAACAGAGTAAACAAACAAACAACTTCAATACTGTGCCAAATTCTTCCAAATTTCAAAGTTATAAGTGGTAATAAATTTACGTCACACCAAGATTGGAGTAATATAGACGTTTTTTAGTAATTCATCAGTGTAGAAATGCTGGTGCAAAGTGGGAAATGTTGACATCTGAGTCTGAAGTCAGATTCTCACTTGGAAAGTCTGCGAAGATTTTAAAGGCTGACTTCAGATCCAACATGGCCGCTCCTCGCGTCGACAGCAGCAGAGGTGGAAACATGTTTATTTCACCAAACGCGCGTAAGAGTGCGTCTAAACTCAATGTCACACGTAGCACCTTCAACTTGAATTGAAGAAAATATAAGTGCTTATAGAAGGTAAAGCTTAAAATGATCGTCAGAAATACGGCGAACAATGCCTACGGGCGTCGCCATGTTGAAGACTTTTAACTGGAACGCTGTGCTGTTACCACGGGGAACGGGAACAGATTGCCAGTTCTGAAAAGGCATCGAGGGCTCCTTCTGACTCTCCTTTCCTTTTTAGACAAGATCAGACTTTGGTTTTAATTAGATGTGAGTCTCATGATAGAGAGAAAAGCTTCTCGATTGAGCAAGACACAGGAGTAGTATCTCATTTAAGTTTTCAACTTGCTGTTTAGTTTCCATAAACGGCTTCTTCCATTTCTTTGTGAAAGTTACAATTTCCAAAGTTCAAGTTGGAATAATAAACTAGTTTTCCTGGATGTATAAAGTTTGACTTGAAAGGTTTTTGGATTCTCTCTTTTTTTGACGTTAAATCCAACATGGCTTCCCTGTTGTTAGTCCATGTGATGATATATATAAATAGATTTATATCAGGCGCAATACCAGAGAATGTTCATAGTTTGGAACAGAGGCCACGCGTCAAAGAAACAAATCATTTTATTTCCATTCTGTAGTCATCAAACTGAACATCTAGTTTTTTTCTCTGCAGCGAGAACGGTTTTGAAATCTGGTAACATTTCACCAAATGAAGTGATTAGAAGGCGGCAGAACTCTGATGGTTACCTGATCCCCTCGGAGAAAAACCAGCAGAAGCGGATCAGCTTCTGGACGCTCCAGAGCCTCTGGTCCGTTAAAGGGTCCAGATCAGAAATGATACTGTGACAGATATTGTTCGTATAATGATTGATAGTCAGCTCCACGATGTCCTCTGTGCATAAAGATGAAACTGTCTGCGCACCAAGTGGTCAGCTGGTCAGCGGTCACAGTCTGGACAGAAACCAGCGGACTGAATTCTGTGATTATCAAGACGAGGTGAGGAGACCCGACATATTACTTCAGTTAAGTTTTTACTGGTATCGTTTTCAGACCACCATTAGTGTAAGCAGAGTAACTATTTATTGTATATTTGTCGTTGGTCATCTGATGTGTGACTAATTGGACCGTAAAGGTGGAGCATTTATTGTCCAGCTCACTACACTTGCACTTTAATTTCTTTCCTTCCTCAACAGTCAGCTGCTATTCCTCTATATAAACTACAATTTAAATAGATAACACATCCTATTTAGGTTTTGTCTGTATCCTGCAAACTCATTAGAAAGCCTGATCCACCATCAGGCAAATAATTCTGGCCCGACCCGAACTATTTTTACCCGTCAAATGATAATCATATTAACATTAAGCTATTTAGCCTCATTTTTATGGGGTTTAGTTAATATTGACCTAATTGACTCCAGATTCCATCACACATAAAGCAGATGAACACATCTAACTTTTTCTCCTTAGTGACACAAACCACTGACTGAGGCGCTAATGACTTATAATAAATGAAGTTAAGCGACTCCACTTAAATTAGCAACACTTCACCTCTCCAGTCTGAAGGCACAGCCTCATAAACTCCTCTCTGTGGTGTGCTGATGTATTTGCCTGCTGTCAGTTGCATCCTCTCGCTCTCCCACCAGTTTGTCTAAAAAAATGTATCATCAATACCAAGAGTTTTGTTTTAAAGAGACGATTTGTTTATTTGGAAAGAAATTTGGACATGTGCAGAGAAATCTGCGCTGGTTCATCAGTCAGTTGGATCTGTCTGATCCAAACCGATCAACTGAACTCTGGGAGTTTTTTTACCCTGCGCTTTTACGAGGATTTCTTTATTTTATATCATTTCATTTATATGATATATCATTATATCATTTATCATTTATCATATCATTTATATGATATATCATTTTTTTATATATCATTTTTATTTTTAGTATCGTTTCCAAACATTTTTTGCTGTCAATTTTCTCTTTCTGTCTGGCAGGTTGGATTTGGAGATGCAGGTTGTGAAGAACTGTTCACTCATTTTTCCTACTTGGAATTTGGAAATTCGGAACACGTATTTATTTATTTATTTATTACATCTTCTAAAGCTACTGCAAAACTACTTCTAATAATTGCACATTTAATAATGAAAACCTCAAGTCATAAATATTACACAGCTCATGTAAAAGAAAAAGAAGTAGAGAGATCACACCTATTGCGTTGGATTTTGAGCCAGACGGCTGAACGGACTCCATTTCCCATGCGCCCCTGCGGTCCCCGCCCCACGCATACCTCTGCTGTGCGCTCACGCGGCGCTGTGGGGATCCCGCACAGGACGAGTCTCCCCGGCAGAAGCTGCGCAGCGCACGGCACCAAAAAAACTTTCCACACTGGAATGGGAAAGTTCGAGAGGGACGTTTTGCTTTTCCTCCTCACAGATACGATCCACGCAGGAGGAAGAGATCGGATATAAACATCGAGCCGGTGGATAAAAGGATTCGTTGTGTTTTTTTCGGGGGAGGGGAGCGGGGTGGTTTATTTCATTTTTACTGAAGATTTCGCACTTTGGATCGGCTGCATCCGAAGATAAAAAAAAAAAAAAGAAAAGAGGTGCGATCCAAAATGCCTTCCGCTCCTCAGCCTCGCAGTCTGGTCAGGTCTGCCGTGTTTCTCCTGCTGTTTGTGGGACTGGAGCGTGGATCGGGGGCCCACGCTGGGACGTGCCCCCCTCCCTGCGTGTGTTTCGGGGAGCTTGTGGACTGCGGTCGGGTGAAAAGGGGCCGAATTCCAGACACGATCCCGGAGTGGACGGTCCAGCTGTGAGTTCCTCGTGAAGAGAGTTTTTCTGTTTTCTGTGGAAACTTTGTTCGTTTGTGTCGTTTATGACCATGAAATGGTTCGTGCGCTCAGTGCAGAACAAAAAGGAAAAGAGGAAGAAATCACAGAATTCAGTGGCGTCGACAAAATCCCTGGTTTTTTGTTTTTTTTTCCCCACTATGGTTTATTGTTTAAAGATACCAATATTAATACAAGGTCAACTTGAATACCTTTATAACAAAAATCACCAATCAGGGATCAGAATCAGCCAGCTCTCCACAGATGACAAGCAGAAAAGGTTTCTGCTTTAATGCAGAAATGGGAATAATCTTGCCATTTGACTGATTGTTTTTTTATTTGAAACTACTCTCATCTACAAACCTGCAGCATATTGGCATCAGCCAGGTGACGTGTGATCGGTGCATTCCTAGTGTTGTCTAAAGTCGGGTTATTTTTCCTCTCCTCCTTGTCTTTGTTGTGGCAGCAGTTGTAATTACAGCAACAATCAACTACCTGATCCCTCCCTTTAGAAGTAATTGAAACAAAGCTGCTGCTGTGTTTGTGATGTTTTACAGTGCAGTAAGTCGGCAGTGATTGGTCGCCTCAGTGCCTTCAAAACAATTCCAGCCTAAATCTGCAGAGTTGAACTTTTTCCTGAAGTTCCACCGTCTCGTCTCATGTGTGTTTTTTTCCCCACTGGCTCCCCAGGCTGAGTCCAACCTCTGGCCTCCTGGAGCCACAGCAGCATGCACAGCCTCAGCTCTGAACTCGTATTCCTTGCTGTCTTCTCCTTTACAGATAATTATCCTTGGTGATTTTTTATTTTTTTTTTATGGCGCTGTGTTAGGATTTAGCACTTTGACTCAGCGCCTGCTGAAATCCAGTTTTTCTCTTTTGCTGCTCTGGAAACTTGCGACTTGCCAGAGAAAACAGACCCAGCCTGCGCCTCACAACCCCAAAAAAAAAAACAAAAAAACCTGGCCTTCCAAGGAAAATTGAGAGAAAAGGGGGGTGGGTGAGGGGGAGTTCCACTCAGGGGGAAAAATTCTTTTCACTCTGGCATGCTAATTTACGAGTGGCTCTCCAGCACATCTTAAACCCCTTAAACCATCCGACTCTTTGTTTTCCAGCACCCCATTATTTCTGCTGAATTAGCAGCACCGGGGCCAGCAGTGGTACTGGTTAGGGAGGAGCTTGTAGCGCTGGGCTGCAGAAAACTCACACTGACAGGGGAAAAAAGGACGAAGATTAAGCCAACGAAAACAGACAAGTTTTCATATTACAGTTTGAAAAGGGAGGGAAAAAAATGTTTTAAAATCGTTTCAGCACAAAACGAAATTAGCTTGAGTGTTTATGTTATTGCAATGATACAATGCAAAAAAAAAAAAGATTATATGATATATACTTTTATTTTATAAAAGTAATACTTTTATATTATTTTCTAGCGATGGAGCGATATGGCTGATGTCAATATGAGATATTAACAGAAATAAATATTGGTTGTCAATATCAACCCAGTTTTATTTAGCGGACCAGTGCAGACATGGCAAAATGTGACTAATATTGGCCGTTACCGATGTTAGTGCTTATATATTGTTCATCACTAATTGTTTTCATTTTAATCCTCGCTTGGTCTGGGCGACTCTTACAAAATATGACAAATTAGCACCCGTAGGCTCTAAACAGACCAAACGACTTTGACCTTCGACCTTCTGCTGGTAGATCATTAGAGTTATAAATGATAACTCAGCTCCTTACGTCAGAATGATTAGAAAATGAAAAAATCCTTAAGTCACTCTGTGGCCCGTTTGAATTAACGCAATGCTTTTTTTTTACCAAAATGACCAAAACTACGAAGGTGAAAAAGTTTAAGTGGCAAACTAATAGGACTAGGAAGCAGATCCTAGACATCAGTTTTTATGGTTACGTAGATATTTATAATATTCTCCTACATTGTCTATAAAGCCATTGGGAATGTGCGATTTCCCTGCTGTGCCCAACATTTCCTCTTAGGGGCTCCACTGCAAAATTATGAGTGTCTCAAAACGCTAAAGCTAGCTAACAATAGCACTACCATGTTGACATACAATAACATATTCCATGCAGACTAAAAAACCCACGTAAAAGTCAAAATTAGCTAAAAAGCTAAAGCTATCTAAAATATTAATCATAGCATCTAGGCTATCACTAGATGAGATGATAGCCTAGATATTATCAGCTAGACTATCATATGTTAACATCAGAAAATTATCTTTTAGTTAGGGACTCACAGATATGAAAATATTGGGCAATATAGATATTCAATATTAATGTTGCTATTGTAGCTGAAAACCGATATTTACAATCTATAAATTTCCCGATCCTTTGGACACAATTAAACAAATAACACCTCTGACATTGCTTCTCTACTCCAGTTAAACACAGCACAGGGTCACCATGACAACCAGAAACAAAAACGGCATCAAGATGGCCATTAACATCAGTTGACTAAAATTGACCAATACTGATGTTAATGCCGATACATCGGGTATCCCTACTGTTAGTTTTTCCATGTATTTGATTCGTAAAAACCGTGTGTGTTCCACATCCAGCTGAACAAACCGAACTGGCCAAGCAGGACAAAGCTGCAACTGTGCAAAATGGTGACGTAGCAAAAGAACCTGGAGCTATTTTAAAATTGTTCTAATCAATCTGAAAAGTACTACAAGTGAAAAGTAACGCTCATTAACAAGACGGAGCTAAAAGTTGGCAGCCATTGTTTCACAAAATGCCAAGTTGCTCATTCAAGCCAATGTTCTTCCACTGTTGGCATCTTTCCCCAGGTGGTGTACCTCACCACAGCCAAAAACTGGAGAAAGTTATAGCATAAATATATAGAGCATTAACATTCCCAATCAAGCTGCCAAAAAACAAAACTTCTCCGTCCTTTTTCTCTGGCATTGATATGAGCAAAAGTCGAAAACCCTACAAATGTAATCATAGAGGAAAAACAAGGAAGGATTTAGTCCCATGACTGCTTTCTGTTTGCATGGCACTCTCTGGAGTCCTGCTAATGTATGTATAGTGGAAATAAATTAGATAATTTTCACACATAAAAGAAGCATTTGTCAATACTCATTAAACAAAAAACAAATATACAGCAAATTAAAAAAAAAGTGTGAATAACAAATATTTCTACCAGGATTACAGCGAACAACAGTTCAACTTTGCTACTTCATTGGTTTTAGGTAATGGATCAAATTCAAAAGTTACAATTTATCTAAAGCATACCTGAAGGTGTTATTTTTATTTTTTTTTAAAAAGACAAAGTTCTATCGATCTAAGTGCCAAGGACTGAGGCTAGGCATTAGTTATAATGTTTCTCATTATTGTGGAAAAAAAAAATTCTCATCAGGATTAGAATTATGATTTATATTGACAACTAAAATGTCCAATTCTGACAGCATTGTCAAAATTATTTTTTTCTCCCTGTTGGTTCCAGGAGAGAGTCAGCAAAATTTCATAAAATTCTAAACCAATTGAGTCAATATTAACAATCGATTATTATTTCAATGTTGGATTGCTTAACTGAAGTGATGTCAGTGCTGTGGTTGTTTTTTCACTGTCCAAACGGTAGGGATATATATACATATATATATATATAAAATATTGGTCAATATCAGTTATCTGTCATAACAGCTAAAGATATCAGCCCCAATTTTCATATCAGTGCATCCCTATCCACAATAAATTCCACAAAATATCGTGGCAAACTTTATTGCTCATCTCTCATCAGGACATTTCACACTTCATAAAAGATCAAGAGCATAACTCCTGGGAGGTCGTCCTAAGCTCCTCCCACTGCAGGATTTTATTAGCGTTGCAGCTCCGCCCATTCAAAATCACACAAGCACCATTGAGCATCAAATAACAACTGGCTGCAAGAACAGACTGATGTCATTTTGTTCTGGCAGATACGGGGCTGTTTTTTGGTTTTTTTTTTGCCTAACGCGTGATTGCGTTCAGATTTATTTTTCCGTCAAAACAACGGAAACAAACACGTAACCTCCTCTGCTTCCAGTGTCTCTCGGTGTGAACGGTAACGACACGCTCTTTCGGCTTAAAGAGAAGCAGTTTGCGGTGCCAGATAAGGAAGTGGCGCGGTTTGCTTCCAGCGGGGCAGCAGATGCAGGTTGCAGCCTGTACACCAGGCTCCGTCTTATCTTTCTTCACTCAGAGCCTTCTTTGTGAGGGAAATGGAAGTGTAGGGTCTGCGCAAGGTTTATCTTTGGAGCGTGATAGGACACCTCCAGTGGCGGGGCGACAACAACAGCAACTTATCGTTGGAACACGGCGAGAAAAAGAGGAGGGAACGGAGGGGGCAGGAGTGGGGGTTTGTTCCAGCAGAGTAGGGAAAACTCTGCCTGATGTGTTCATGAAACCTTCAAAACAGGCCCAGAAAATCCAGCAGGTTGTCTCCGAGGTACAGAAGGCGTTCCTCTCGCTTTTCCCAGCACTACAAATACATTAGTAGTTGTTAGGTCCCCCCACTAGGCTCCCCTCCTATAAGAGTTTCTTGATGGATTCCAGATGAGGGCGGCATGAAAAAAAAGAAGAAGAAGAAGTGTCTGGCACCACAGCGTTGATCGTACGCAGCAGTGCCAGTAACGCCGCCGCTTTATGGTGCATGAGGCCCCGCTTGCCAAGGTTCTGCTGCTGGTTTTAAGGCTCATTTTCAAAAAAACAGGCAGCAGACACAAGAGCACAACCCAAAGTCGAGCCGCAGCCAAGCCCAGGACCGGGCCGGGCCGGGCCGAGTGCAGCCCAAACACGACTCAGACAGACAAAAGCAAAACACAGTGCCGGCTTCACGGACTCACAATACGCAGTCTGTGTGGGCATGCAACAAGTCCTGCGTCAGTGTCACTCAGTCTACCTTACAGTGCAATAATTATGAGGAAAACAGGATGGTGTCAGATTATTTTCCCAAAAAATGTAGTGAAATATATAATTGGTGCATTTCTAAAAGCAGGAACTTCAGCAGTTATTCCTGCTGCTGACACCAGAAGCCAGCGTATCGATTATTACCGTTATCACCATTGATCGGTGACCTCATCAACCAGCAGGAAATGTAATTCTGCGTGTGCTTTGATGCATAAATGGGAATTGTTTTGTAATTCTGTAATTTTCCAAACTACAATCTCTCAAAGAATCTACAGTCAAGAGGTCAAGAGGTCAGGAAACCCAGAGATCAATAACAGCCTGGAGAAGCCTGACTGGTTCATCTCTCTTAATAATCTTAAAACATTTTTTTTTCCCATTATTTTTCATTCTGACACACAGACTAAATTATATGTACGTAAGAAACATCCAGTAAATTTACCAAATTATTCCATGTTTTGACTCCATGTAGAGTAACATGAATTTACTAGGCTGATTCATCTTTGCCAGGCTGTGTTTGTGTTTTTCGTGATCACCTTATGGCTGAGGTCGCTTTTGAAAAGCTAATGCAGTAACCGGGCGACAGAAACAGATTTTCTGACTCAGCAAATATTTACCTCAGATGACTGATTAGCTGTTCCTGCAGTTAGAATCATTTGCATCGCATTTTTTTCTCTACATCTCTTGAAAGCTTGTAACATCACAAATACTTACTTGACATGACGGAAAAATTACAATTTGCTCTACAACACATTTCCAAAAACCTCTCTATGAGATTTTCTGAGATTTGTGCTTCCTGTTTATTGCAGCCATGCGTGGCGTCAGCATCTGATGAGATCACACCTTGCGTTGCCTGGTTGATTCGCTCCAAACCAGTAGATAGAAACACGACTCATATTTCTTTGCGACATTTTAAAAGTTCGCTCAAAATTCATGTGAGAATGAAATGGAAACATAGCCACTAAAATGACTTTAGACTGCAGGACTGTAAATTGATGCCCCTAACAAGTCCTTGCACATTAGTAAGCCATGATATTGGCAACAATCTAAATGTGTAAAACAAAACGGACGATGCGCCATCTTCTTAATAGAACTTTAGACCATAGAATGGAGAATTTTGTTGGTTTTGAACTTTGGTGTACCTTAATTCCAGTACCCAGCCTGTGCCTGTTCGTAAGGCAGAAAGCTGTTAATGTTTTTCATTATGGAAGATTGGAGCTTCCATAATGAAAAGTGCAGTGCATTGATGTTTACCTCTTCCTTCTTTCACAGGGACTTGAGCCATAACAAATTGCAAGCGCTCGACGGGAATTTGTTTTTCAGACTGCCGCATTTAAAGGAACTGTAAGTGTTCTTGGTGTTCTCAGTGTTTACCCAGGTTCATAATAGTCTTTTCCACTCTTCGGTGTACTAAATCCAGCGATCTACTTCTGTTTTCTTCCTTCTACAGAAAGCTGAATCACAACAAACTGGAGGCAATACCAGATCTGGGTCCTTATGCTTCAAACATCACAACCCTCATTCTGTAAGTAAAGGCTTTTGGATAACCGTTGCATTTGTCTATTGTCGCCTCAGCCTGGTTTCGATGGTCATTCTCTGCCAGGACTATTACAGTTGGTAAAAACTCATGAGTTGGGAAGTTGTTTCTCCCAACTCAGCCAAACCCAACTGACTGGGCTAGTTCCAAGACCGGCCAAGTGTTTGCAGACAAATGTCACCAGGACCAATGGAAACATTTTTCTTCCGTCTGGAGAGAGACTTCAGCATCAATTTAGTCCCACTCTCTCAGAGGAGAAGTACCAGAGATCAGCTTTCAGACAAAAAAAAAAAAAAGGTTCTTGACTTGTCATATTTTAATTCCTTGCAAACTGTGAGCTGGTAATCGTCTGGAATCTTGTTTTGCAAGACGTGCTTTCAGAATCACGCCAGATATTAGTCTGTGAAACCTCAACGATTTTCATTTGGTCTGTGGCGCATTTCTCAAAACTACCCAGTGTGAAGTTGTTGCGGAGGAATGTAGATGTTGCTAGATGAGGCGTATTCCTCATCAAGCCCTGACACGACAGCCGCAGGCCGCTGCAGTCAGTCAGTCAGTCAGTCAGTCAGTCAACAATTTGGATGTAGTTTTCGGAAAGAAATCTCACCTCTAGCGGCAATTTATTTCACAAAGAAAAATAAACATGAGCTGGATCGCCATTCTAAAGTCTCCAACAGGGCTCTTCCAACAGGGACGTTGATCGTCCTGCAACTTTTAATATGGGTTGGGTTACATTTTAATCCTTGCTTGGCTTCTAAATTGGTGAAGTGGCTCAGATACATTAAAGTACCTCAAGTGAAAAGGTATGCCTTTCCCTTAATGGTCATAAAGGAGTTTTAGCATTTTAATGAGCACACCAAGTGACTAAAGCCCTATACCTCTGAATTTCATGATTTCCCTACAGTAATATAATACAGAACAGTATTATGTTATGGGGCAAAATTCCAACAGATTCCAATTAGCAAAGTCCGGTCATTCACTCATAAATAGGCAATATGTGGGACTCCACTTCCTCTTGACGGTGGAAAAGAGAGGATCGCTGGGCACAGTCACTCGGAGAGTGAGCCACTGACATGAGCAAAGAGCCGTCTTGTAATCAAAAAGTTGTGAGTTCAATTCCAGCTTTCTCTTCAGACATGTCGACGTGGCAAGGCGCCGACAACCCAAGGTGTGTTACGGTGTATGAATGTGTGTGGCAAAAGTACAACCGGTGCTTAAGTAGAAGTAGATACTTGTGTTAAAAGTGACTCTGCTGAAAGCAAGAATACTGACTAAAATCTGTTAAGTAAAAGCAAAAAACTACTGAAATGTACTTACGTGCAAAAGTAAAACATAATTACCACCTTCAATGATACAAAAAAAAAACAACTAACAACATCAAAAACGATGTTGCACTTACACCCTTACAGGTGCTTACCTGGAAGGATTTCTGTTTTTCAGATTTGACAAAATTTTTTAAAGGCCATAATAAGCTCATGGTCTTTATGTTGGCTGAAAACACAGAGCATTTGCTACGAGTTACTCTTGGAGCTGATGAAATGAAAAGAGTCCTCTGAGACTGCGTTCACACCAGCCCTGTTTAATCCGCTTTCACCGAACTCTAGTCCAGTCCGTTTGAGGATGTGTGAACGCGTAATCGGGCTCTGGTCCGCCTACAATCCTAACTGGGTTCAATTGAAGTGAACTCTATTAGATTATTTAAATGCCTAAAATGTGTTATCTTATCTTAGCACTACAAACAAAACATTGCATATATTATTGTTATGGGGTGCCAGTATGCCACACACTATGTATCCCATAATGCTTTGTAATGGCTGATTGTCCCGTAAGACAACCTGTAGTTGTGGGAGTTTCTCTTAGGGTTGTTTGTACCCAGACTCATGCAGGAGGTTTTTGTGCGGAACTAAGTGTACAGTGCAATGTTTTGTAGTGCAACTTTAAAATGTGGCGCCAAAACAAAACCATCATTAAACTCTGCAGTTTGGGAAACATTAAGGTTTTCATGCAGTGAAGGTCAAACCAAAACCCTATGTAAGTGTGCATTTGCATAAAGTACATTTAAATAATAATCTAATAGATTTACATACAGTAAGTGGCCTCTACCACAGCAGGAAGCGGTAGATTCCAACTTTTTATCTGTTTCTGTTAATTAAGGCAAACCATATTATGATTTTAAAGCTGAAGTGTGTACCAAAGTGCTCTTGACCCACTTATTTTTGTCCAAACTCAAATTTTAAATGCATATTCATTTTATTGGTTTGTGTTTGAAAAAAAAAAAAAAAACTGAGACAAGAGCAAAACTTCAACTTGTTTGCTTTCACATGCTATATTCATTAGCCATCACCTCTTTCCCCCTAACGCTTAGCAGTTCAGTGTGATTTCTTCTTTTTTCGTCTTTTTCCACCAGTGGAGCATTTTTCCAGAATTTCTCTCTCTCCTTCAGTTTCTCCAAGCTGGGAGGATTGTAAAGGGGAAAAAAAAAGGACCTCAGGGTATCAAATAGCACTTATTCAAACAGCCAGTCAGACATAGCGGCAGCGCTCGCCGACTTCTTTGACCTCGCAGCTTTGAGTAAAAACAAATGGCAATAACCCTGCAGCTGGTAGTAATTGAGTCCTGATCATCTTAATTAATTGAACAATTTCCTTGGAATTTATGGGGGGGGGGGGAGGTGGACCCCATCCTCCAGCCCCCACCAAATCCCCTGTGTTCCAGAAGGGTTCAGCAAACAACCGTAGAGATACCAGGTTAGATTAGGTCTACAAGGGGCTGAACTTCTTGGCATTTCATCAGAGACAAGGACTTTGCTGAAAACGAGAATTACAAACCAAAACAAGTATCATAACAATCCTTTGTGACGTTTCTATGAAACACGTGTGTGATAAGAAGTCTGTAAGAAAAGCCCTGAGTTTCCATCAGTCAGTCTGAAGATTCAAGACAACAACAAGCCCCCTTGTACTCTTAGAAAGTTGCTTTAGCTAGGCCAGCCAATGAGCTAAAACGCAGAGTCTCGTGTGTGTAAGATATCTGACAAGTTTCATATGGCGTCTCAACAACGAACGCAGCGCTGGTTTTCATTACCGGCGCCACGGCTGTGAGAGGGAGTCATCAGATGGCGCTTGAAAACTCTGTTCTTTTTCCAATAGGAAATACCACGCAGACACACACACACACACCACCCAGACACACCACGAGTGAGACGGTTTAAAGGGAGAGAGAGAGAAAAAAAAAAAGCTACTTTCCGTTTGAAAAGCTTACTCTATTAAAAATATTTGCTGCTTAGTGGACACGGCTTTACTGAAAACACATGTCAACAACAACAGCGTTTGGGAAAGGCTCTCACGATTTTGCATAGTTTGACGGTTTGTGGGGTCTGGTTGAGGGCCCAGAGCGATGGTAGATTCTGGCAGGTAGCAGCTTGAGGGAACCCAATCGTGCTTGTATAACAAATGAGAATCTGGGACGTAAACCCTGAACGATTATTAACAGCATCTCTGTTCCAATCATTCACAGCCTTTGCCTGTCTAATTTTCCTCTGGTATAAGCGGGAAGAACTAGTTAGACCTCATGTAGCAAACCTTCTTCTTCTCCTCCTTGCCTCAGTGGCCGGTCAGGAGAACATGAAAACCGAGATCCACTTCAGTCTGAGACCTGAGGGTTGTGGTGCGTGGAGACCCCTCTGTGATTCTCCCTACAAAACGATCCTTCATTGTGTTGGACCACGACTGCGGAACGTTTCAGAGAAAGGAATGTGTCCCTAAAACCAGCATCAGCAGATACCATAGTTTTAGGGACAAGAATAATTTCTGCTTTTTCCCGTTTTAAACAAATAGTAATCACTTCAGGGGTGTCCAACTCAAATCCACATTGGGCCAAAATGACAAGCAGCTTGCTTTTCTTCTGTTTTGCAGCTTTCATTTAGCTACAAACTGGGGAAAATGTCGCCGTCTGGTGCAACTAACGTGAGAGCAGGGGGCCCAATATGGGATATTTACAGGAAAATAACGATACGGCAGGAAAGGGGGATAAAAAAAAATGGTCGTTTCCAAAAAGGGAGACTTGACTAAAGTACACCTGCTGTCTGAATTCACTACCCACCTCAAGACCAGATTATTGTTGTGTAGATCTGATTTTTCCGATGATGTACAGATTCCAGTAAATGTCACCATTTCTAAAAGTGAACGTTGGCTATAAAATACCTCTAAACTGTGCTAAGCACTGAGCAGCGGAGGCAAGGACTGGGCCTGCAGTCTGGTGCATCAGAGGGACTCTCTCCCTCCGCTGCTGAATCCCCACACACAAAGACGGCACTGTACAGCTCTGTTTATAACTAAGCAGTCCCTGCACTGCAATTTAGGAGGCGTGCAGCGCAGGAAATTGCTGGCCTCTGCCGAGGCATGCTTTCACTGAGGGAATGGTATTCACCAGCCAAGTAATTGGCGGGTAACTTTTTTAAATACCTTGTTCGTAATTACCTTATAAACAAAATAACACGTCGCTAAACCTGAGGGTCTGAACAGCGACTTTAGTCATGTTCAACAATTAGCTTCCTGTTATAATATATGCAAGCAGCATCAGCTTGGAGAAGAAGAAGAAGAAAAAATGGCATTTCACGTTGGGTGGTAGGTTTCGTGAGATGTTTGACTTTTTTTTTTTTTTTCAGACCGCGGTGGAATTTACAGTCTTCACTGTTTGCATATTTGGGAACATGACACCGCTTTGCGCCACTAGTCAGATACGAAGCATTCCTGCGATTTATAGGAGCAATGGTGTCTGTGTTTTCAGAGCAAACAACAGGATCAGTGGGATCTCGGAGGAGCAGCTCAGACCCTTCGCCTCCCTGGAAACACTCGACCTCAGCAACAACAAAATAGTGGAAATCAAGAGCAGCTCCTTCCCTGCTCTGCCTCTCAAGAACTTGTGAGTTTTATCCTTCTTAGATGGCCTGAGCTTTCTTTTTATTTTCTTTTTTTTTTTTTTTTTCATATTTTGCCACATTTCAACCGAAATATGTAAGGTAGTACATTGGGATTTCAATTGATTTAAGACAAAGTAGTGAAATAAAACAGAACTGATGCAGCGTTTGGTTCTTTTGTAAGACTCTTCCACTTCACAACTGTGCACTGAGGTTTGTCGGTGTAACGTGATGTTAAATGAACGGCACGTTTCAGTAGGTTCCTCCGAAATCCTTCAGGTTCCTCTGCAACAATCGCATCTCGTCTCTGGAGTCGGGCTGGTCCACCAACCTGGCCAGCACTCTCCAGGTTCTTGAGCTCAGCCACAACCGGATCTCCAACATCCCGGCCAGGTTCTTCCAGCTGCCCAACCTGCAGCATCTGTAAGCTCTGCGCTCCTATAAAAGTTGCGTGTTTGATCGTTGCACCTGCTGACTCATTCTGATTGAGGACACTGCGTTTTTTTTTTTTTCCTTTTCTTTTTTTCCCCCAGGGATTTGAGCAGAAACCAGATTCGCCGGGTGGAGGGCTTGACTTTCCAAGACCTGCCCACCCTGCGCTCACTGAAGCTGCAGAGGAACCGCCTCTCTGGGCTGATGGACGGGGCCTTCTTTGGCCTTAGCAACATGGAAGTCCTGTAAGTTCACCTTGTGATCAGTGCGTGCCGAGATGATTCCCTTCAAACTTTCCCAGCTGTTGTATGAAGTGATGCCATGTTGTCTGCAGGCAGCTGGGCTTTAACAACCTGACGGAGGTGAGCAAAGGCTGGCTGTACGGCCTGGGGGCTCTGCAGCAGCTCCACCTCGAACACAACACCATCAGCAGGATCCAGCCGGAAACCTGGAAGTGTTGCCAGAAACTCAACAAGCTGTGAGTCCATATTTTTTTCCCTCTCTCTGGACTCCTTCCCCTCTCCAGCCAGCTTCGCTATTCCATTCGCCGTCTGAACCCCCGACGCTCCTACGTGCCGCTCCGCCTCCCCTCCTCTGCTTTGCTTACACTTCAGTTCCTCCCGCCACCAACCAGACAAAGCAGAGTCTCTGTTGCTCTGCGGATCAGTGCCAGTGTTAAAGCTCTGCCAAGCTACTACATACACACCCCGCCTTTTCTGTTCTGCTCTTATGTCTCATGAGACTTTGGGATTTTTAGTTTTACACAGACTTCAATAATTCCCCAAACCATACACATTTGCTCCTGGTAGGCAAGGGCTGGTTAACAGTATTAAGGATTAATAAGGTTATGAAAATTCAGCTTTTAATGAGATGAAAGAGAAATCGACTGGCGTTTTCTTTGGCACTGCTGACCAGCTGGCTGAGGCCCTGGTCCCAACCCTGGACTCAGCCAGCCGAGATCCTGTCTAGAAACAGTTGATGTTTATTGTGTAGTTTGGACTCAGAGCCAAACAGCATCTTGAAGACAATGAGCTGCGGTTACTGGTGTCAAGGTGAACAAAACCTTCCATAAGTTTGGTTTTCATACCAATGAACCGTTCCTACGGTTAAAAGTCCTTCTAATGACAGACAGATGGTTCTAGATAGTTTACAGAAGTTGGGAATAGCTGGCTTAAAAACTGAACCGTGGCGCCGACAACGCGTTGTGTTATAAATGCAGTTTATAACACAGATTTATAGCACCGTGTTATAAACTGCATTTCCCTTTACAGCAGACTTAAATCATCCGAAAGTCTACATGCTAACCAGTTTTTTTCATACATGATGGTGAGACATTCTGACCATGGTTACCAATGATTAGAGATGTACCTTCTCCATACTGTAATATTTGACTGTGTCTCACTAATCTTACTTGCTTATGAAGTGTGTGAACATTAATCTTCTTATCCTGTAAAAGTTGTGCGCTGCTAATCCACAAAAAACTCTGACAGGTTGCCAGTCCTTAAGACTGACGGCTGCTATCCATCGGCGTCTTTTTTCCCCTCATCAAACGGTTTGGTGTGGAGGTTTTATGCCCATGTCCTGCACTCCAAATGTAGCGCCACTCACAGGTCTGGAGGACAAAAAACAGTGTCTTAAGCCGTTTCTCTTCCATTTGAAACGGTCCGATGCAGTTTTTTTTTTTTTTTTTTTTCCCCCTTTTTTTTAACAACAACCCATGTTAGGAATAAAAGTGATTATGTCATCATTTACGTTTTTGATGTAAATATAGTGATACATTTAAAGTTTGTCGTTTTTACTCATTGTTATTTTACCACCGGTATCTCCTGCCGATTCCTCGTTGTGGCTTTTTCCATCAGCGGCCGGCTTACTGTTCTCAAAGTCCAGGATATTTCTGGACTCAGTCGCTTCAGGTCTTGCTCTTATCTCGTAAACAAGTTGCTGGTGAGCCGGGAATATGTCCAGGCATCTGATTTGTTCTACTTTGGATCAAAAAAGGGTGTCCTCTATTTTTTAACTACATTCTCTCACAACTTAGCCAAAGCAGTGCACATATTGGTTTTGATTACATCCTAATCACAAACATTCAATATATATTAATGGAATTGACCAACACAAAAGAGTTTGTAACTGTGAACTGGAAGGAAACTTTTTCCCAGAACAAAATAACAGCAGAACAAAAGTCTCTTCGCTGTAATTGAATCTAAAAAGTATCGACTCTGGGGACATTAGTATAAATAAATGCCACACTTTTGTTTATATTGTTGCATGGATATTAGGGGTGTGTTGCTGTGCTAATCTTCCTTGATGTTTTTTTTTTTCCCACCCTGCAGCAACTTGTCCTCGAATCACCTGTCCAGGCTGGAGGAGTCCAGCTTCGACGGCCTCAGCCTGCTGGACGAGCTCCATGTGGGAAACAACCGCGTGAGCTTCATCGCGGGCGGCGCGTTCCGCGGCCTCTCCAACCTGCAGATGCTGTGAGTTGAGTTCGAGTTACAAAAATACATATTGTAAATGTCACCACTGAGTGCGTACGGAGGCCCCTAAGGAACACCGAGGGTTTTTTTTTTGTTTGTTTTCTTTTGCGTCACCTCTCAAAAGTATTGTGAGGTACATTATTTCCTCAGTCAGTTTTTCCATGTTGGTATTCTGAATGGTTAATAAAAGGCCGTTTTCATGTGCAGTTCCATCTCAACCTTACTCAAACAAACATGAACATGCAGTGAATAAATCAGTTTTCAATCGGTTTTGTGTTAAGAATATATAAACACGTTTTTACTGAGGCTCTTTAAATGTCTATATATTTGAAATATTTGTGATTGTATACAAGATAGGCCCGGGAATATTTGCTCATTTATTGTGAGGGAAGTGCAATACGTTTTGTGAGGTAACGTAGAAGACAAATCTTTCCCCATGTCCTCTAAGGGGCGCGAGTAAGAGCGAGTATTTGTCATGTGGAACAACAAGAAAAAAGCAAAAGGACAATCCCTGCTATCCTGAGCTCTTTGCTAACTTCGGTACTGGAGTGGAAATATTGCGTCTGATTTGCTTTGGGGATGTGAAGTAGATTATTGTCTTGATGTGTCTGTGCACACAAATAACAAAAAATAAAATTAAGAAAAAGGAACTCAGACAGGCACAACCGCAACCTCAGTAACCCCCGTCACACACACACACACTCCTCCCCACACCATCCTTTCCTCTGTCCAAATTGCTCTCCCACACCACATCCACCCATCCCCCCCCAGCTCCCCTGTTCCCACAGAAAGGCTCAGTAACATTTCCCGTAGCGGAGACTAATTACAACCAAATGTGAGCGGCGCTGCTGAGGTCAACGCAGGGCAGGTGTGCAGCTAGGTGGACACGGACTGCTTCAGGGCTTCAACAATCCCCGGCCTCCCCCTACACACACTAACATGAAAGCACACACTCACACCCTTCCTCAATTTCAACCAGCCATAGCCAAGCATGCCGAGGAGGGAAATAACTGTTTGAAGGCAGTAAAGCAGCTAAAGGATCAAAGGAAGCAATTTTTTTTTTTCTGGGAAATTCTAGGCTTTCGGTGATCTAGATGTCATTTTCTTTCTGCGGATAGCAGAGAGAGAAAGCGTTTGAGCTTTCCTTGCTGAAAACATTTCAAAGAAACATCAGCTGGTTAGATTATGTGGCCACTGTGGTAGTAATTACAAAATACAACGGCTGACTATTTAACATTGGGTGAAAAGTCTTATTTTATGTAGAAAGTCGTAGTAAGAGAAAGGAAAAAAATGACGCAGCTAAGCGGCTAAACGTTGCTGGGTTTTACTTCCTATTTAGTCGCTTTGTTTAGCAGCTCCAGTTTATAATTAAAAAGCTTTTCCAGGGAAATACAGTCAGTGGGTTCATGAAAAAGCTTATTTTACAAACAATAAAACAACGGAATTGCTTTAATAATTCAATGTTTGATTGTGGATTTATTTATTTATTTTTTGCACTGTAATCTCTCTTAAAGGGATCTCCAGAATAATGAAATCTCCTGGACTATTGAAGACATGAATGGGCCGTTTTCTGCTCTTGAAAAGATGAAAACGCTGTAAGTCAGTTGTGTCTGATAGATCAAATTGCCTTAATAAAAACTAAGATCGTGCAGTCTGATGCAGCCTTTGTTTCCATTCTTCCAGGTTCCTGCAGGGGAACCAGATTCGCTCGGTGACCAAAAAGTCCTTCTCAGGCCTGGACGAGCTGCAGCACCTGTGAGTCGGCCTCGCGTTTCACTGATTGTTTTCAAAAGTCCGAGCCGTAAACAAAGAGTTTGTTTGAGCCATGCATCCAGATCGTCTTCTCCTTTTCCTCTGCTTTGATGTGGAGTCGAGAAAAGAAAAAAGCTGCCATTAGTGCCCTTATATGTGAGCCAAAACTATATCGATCACAAAGAGAGACAAAGTGGAGACAACTGTGTGTGTGTGTGTATGTATGACTTTTCAACAACTGCATTTGATTCTAATTAGAACCAAAGCCAGAGCTCAAAGCAGTTCAGAGTCAGGCCTCTTTTGATTAACAAAGCGATCTGTTGCCCAGAGTTTTATGGGTTTTTTTTCTCCCTCTCCTTCTTGTGATTGAAGATCGTAAAAATGTCTGCGCTCCTAACATCTGATGTCTGCAAAAAAATCTCTCTGAGAACCTTATCAGTGCTGATGCCTTGTCTTTGTTTTTTCTTATTTTTTCTTTTTTTTCCCCCTCTGTGTGTAGAGATCTGAGCAATAACGGCATCATGTCCATCCAAGCTAACGCCTTCTCCCAGATGAAAAACCTCCAGGAGCTGTAAGTGTTGGCACCACACACCGCTGACATCCTTATTAATATCGACTCCAAACATCATTGGACTGTTTCATGATATCTTCAAATGTTTCTACAACGTTGCAGCTGAAACTCAATACATGTAAAAAAAAAAAAAAAAAAAAAGCAGTTTTTTTAATCTCTGACATTAAATCTAAACTTTTCCTTTTTTAGGTCAGTTAGGATTACCAAAATTATTCTGGTTCTATTTTCTGCATTATCTACAGTTAAACACGGCCTGCACTGTGAAGGACTGAATGGCCCCTTCAAGGAAGAAGCCCTAGCTTCAAAAGCATGAAAAAAAAAATTTAAATCTGAATATGGTTTACAAATAACTCCAAATATGAAGACTTTTATTCCTGGAGACATGTCCTGTGCTCTGATGAGACTAAAGTATAGGTTTTTGACCATAATGATTATTTTAAACAAAAGCTTACTAGCCTGAAAACACCTTCATCTCTGTAAAATACATATCAAATGACATCAGAGGAGAGAAAAAGCTGTGAAAATACTGAAGTGACATCTCAACATATCAGCCAAGAATCCTAACCCTCCTGAACAATGACCCTAAGCATCCCGCTAAAGTAGTTACAAACACAGTGTTTCACAAAGCTTTTGTCTGTGTACACATGCAGCCTGGCCTGTATTAAAACAAATATTTACCCCTCATTTTTTTAAAAATGATTTTGTACACACGCATCGGGTTTCAGAAAAGCTTTCACCTGGATGGACCCGCACAAATCTGCCCCCTAGCGCTGTTTTAAACATGCCAAACCCATAGGGGGCACTGTGGCGCAAAGTTAAAACCTGTGTCAGCCAATCAGATTGCTTCGAAACAGCCATGACTTCCAGTTAGGACTTAAACATGGTGCCAAGAGGTTCACTTGTGTGGACAAATATATAGGTTGAACTACTTTTAAATAGTGTATTGAGAAAAAGCATATTAAAACAAGATCATATTGACTAGGAATCATGTGAAAGCAATCTCTGAATATATCGGAACATTATTTATCATACACTGTAATGTAGGGACCTTACATCCCCATTTCCCCATGTAAACACAAAGAGTTTTCTCAAATCTCCACCTTGGTCAGACTTTTTTGTAAACAATTATTTTAGTGATATTAAACGGAGTTTTGGAGCGAATGAAAGACCAAAACACATACCGTTTGTTTTCTCAGGGATTCTGCTACATGCGAACTGAGCCACCAGTTCTGTCAGGAACCAGAACGTCCATTGGAAGAAACAACCTCTCTCTCATTATTCTGACAATGGGCTGACTAATTCAAGACCTCCTTGTAGTAATTAATGAAGCCAAACCTACTTAGAGCAGTAAAGGTTTAGTGTCATTTAAAGTGCGGCAGTTATTATAAGTTAGTCTTTTTTTCCTTTTTTTTAAAAAATAAATATCTTTATTCAAATACTTACAGGAAAAAATCCTCCTCAACTCCACTTCTTAAACATCTTGTTTTCTCTGATAGAACATTGACTTATGGATTCATGAAGCATGTGCTAAACCAAAAGCACTTCTGATACCTTCTCCTCCTGGTAGGCGTCTGAATACCTCCAGTCTCCTGTGTGACTGCCAGCTGAAGTGGCTTCCCATCTGGGTGGAAGAGCAAAGCTTCCTGCCCTGCGTCAATGCCAGCTGCGCCCACCCGCAGATGCTGAAGGGCAGGAGTGTGTTCTTGGTACGCCAGGAGGAGTTTGTGTGTGGTAAGTGAATTCATTCCTGATACACACGAGCCGTTTAAATTGGGTACTTTTCTTCCATGGCCACTAAATGTTAAAATGTACTGTTTGTGCGTCATCTGCATACGTGTTGACGTTTTTCTCTTGTTCGTCCAGATGACTTCCCAAAGCCCAAGATAACGGTGCAGCCAGAGACCCAGTCAGCCCTCAAAGGAACCAACGTGACATTCGTCTGCTCTGCCGCGAGCTCCAGCGACTCCCCCATGACCTTTGCCTGGAAGAAAGACAACGAAGTCCTGAACGATGCCGAGATCCACAACCAGGCCCACTTAAGGGTGCAGGGCGATGCGGGAAGTGAGACGGAAGTCACAGAGTACACCACCACATTGCAGCTGCGGAACGTGGAGTTCTCCAACGAGGGGAAGTACCAGTGCGTCATCTCCAACCACTTTGGGTCGTCATATTCCTCTAAGGCCCGGCTCACGGTGAACAGTAAGTTTGGGGTGTGCTAAATCGTTAGACACGTCTCACCAGACCCTCGACTCCAAATCTTAATCTGTTTTGCTTTTTCAGTACTTCCTTCTTTCACCAAAACACCAATGGACTTGACAATCCGCGCAGGAGCGATGGCTAGGCTGGAATGCGCGGCCACCGGTCACCCATCCCCTCAGATCGCCTGGCAGAAAGACGGAGGCACTGACTTTCCTGCCGCTCGCGAGCGTCGCATGCACGTCATGCCCGAGGATGACGTCTTCTTCATTGCGGGTGTCAAGACGGAGGACATTGGTGTCTACAGCTGCACGGCTCAGAACACAGCTGGAGTTATTTCGGCAAATGCAACTCTAACTGTTCTTGGTGAGAAAGTCTCCCTACACCTACTAGACCTTTACTATTCCGTAGTTTTTCACAGTATTGTCAAAGCTTTTCCTGCATTTCTTACAGAAACGCCCTATTTCCTGCGTCCTCTCATGGATCGGACCGTGGCCAAGGGCGAGACAGCCGTCCTCCAGTGCATCGCCGGTGGTAGCCCTCCTCCTAGACTGAACTGGACCAAAGACGACAGTCCCCTAGTGGTCACCGAGCGCCACTTCTTTGCCGCTGCCAACCAGCTCCTCATTATTGTTGATGCTGCTGAGGTGGATGCGGGAAAGTACACTTGCGAGATGTCGAACGCTCTGGGCACGGAGAGGGGGAACGTTCGCCTGGCGGTCCTGCCAAACCCCAACTGTGACTCTGGAGTGCAGAGTGGTGCCGGGAACGTCATGGGGAGCGGATCAGGGGCAGATGATGATGGCTGGACCACAGTGGGGATTGTCATCATCGCAGTGGTTTGCTGCGTAGTTGGAACTTCCTTGGTCTGGGTGGTCATCATCTACCACACCCGCCGGCGGAACGAGGACTGTAGCGTCACCAATACAGGTCAGAGGTCACTTGGTTTGTCAGATTGTCCAAGCATCTGAGCTTGCATTAACACGTGACCTTGTCCTCTAGATGAGACCAACCTACCTGCGGATATTCCCAGCTACCTCTCCTCCCAGGGAACACTAGCGGACCGACAGGATGCCTACATCCCGTCTGAAAGTGGTAGCAGCCATCAGTACATAGCATCATCCTACAGTGGTTTCTACCTACAGACCAAAGACATGAACGGTACTAACACTGGCCTTTTCTTCTTTGACTTTAAAGCTAAACATACTGAAATAAAATGTAAGGTTGTAGTAACATTATTCACCTGGTTACCCTTGGTAGGTTTTTGTCAGCTGGATACAGGAAGTGAAGCTGATATTGAAGCAGCCATCGATCCTTTGCTTTGCCACTACCAAGGTCCGATTGGCTCGCTGCTTTGTCGCGATAACATATATCCCAGTGACCCATCCGAAGTCTTCACAGGTTGGTACAAGTCTTGATCCGGTTCCAGAAGGATTTTTAAAAGGGCTGTGTTATGACTTTATATTGATTTGATTTGATTGATTTTTTTTAGCTTTCATCATTTGCCTATGCTATTCCTTCATCAAGAACATACTCTGAGTGTTGCCTTAATTCCTTCACACATTTGAGAAACAAATGAAACAAGGTGCAGCTCCTCGTTGGAGCTGCACCTTGTTTCCAGCCTACCAGCCTACCCACTCAGGTACTTCAGACTAGCCAGCAGTAATTAGCAAACACCTGATAGAAGTGTGCATCTGCAGAGGTCATTATAGGAGCTACTTCTCAGAGTAACGCTGGTAAAAACATTGTTAAAGGGTTAATAGAGGAGCCATGTTGTAGTGATTTCCTGAAGACGGAGTTTCAGGAAGAGCAGAAGTTTTTACAGAGTAAGAGACCCAATTTCAAGGTGTTAAATTACATAAATTACATATACACTGCCTGGCCAAAAAAAAAGTCGCCACCAAAAAATGGTCACACACTCTAATATTTTGTTGGACTGCCTTTAGCTTTGATTACAGCCCGCATTCGCTGTGGCATTGTTTCAATAAGCTTCTGCAGTGTCACAAGATTTATTTCCATCCAGTGTTGCATTA